>JACCGJ010012562.1:0-27260 GCA_013407085.1 Atriophallophorus winterbourni
TTTTTAATTGAAAATGTTTATGCGCCATGAAAACTCTCGACTTTTTGCACCCGCTTGCATTTACTTGTCAGTCGCGCAGAGAGACAAACGATCTCAATGTGGTTCATTTACGCTTGCTAAGTTACCCTCCCTACGCAAAAGTCAAGCTCATTCAATACAGTTATATCTCCTGATATGTTTGAATAGAGTTTTCGAAACATTATCTCTCCGTCACGCGCATTTTTAACCATGAGCATGACCGGGAAGAACAAATTCAGTACTTCCCCTCGCGATTTCATTTCCATTTCAACGCGCGCTACTTCCAATTTAATGGCAATAGTGGTAATGCATACACATCAGTTTGTATTGCAACTCTGTTCAGCGGTTGGTTTATGTACATTGGCCTATTGTGATGATCATCATCGGCTGAATGCGGTAATCCGACACCATTTTGGTGACCGCTACATTGTGAACTGAAACGTGCCGTTGGCTCCTTACGAAAGTAAGAAAGCGCCCGATTAGCGCGTGTTGATCCGTGCGGCGTCCGCTGTGTGTACGCGTTGTGCGTTCGTTCGGTTATTGCGGTCAACCAATCGGGCTTGTCTGAATGCGTGCGTCGTACGCGTGTTGCCCTATGTCCAGAGAATACTGGTACGATTGTAACCCGAGCGATGCATCCGAGACCGTCGGCAAATAAAGGGTCTAACTTCTGGCCTGCATGCCTGGCTCCCCGAGCCCGGCGGAACTGCATCTACCAACAGGAGAAGTGGCGATGGCGAGTGACTGGCGCCTGAAAACCAGTTTGCTTCGGGCAGATGGAGCTCGTTAGCCTGGGAGGGCATTTCATCTAAGAGAAGGAAAACCCTGATTTTAAACCTCCGCTGCCTTGCGGGATACCCGATCGCTGGAAAGGCTTCTGGAGAAAACTATGACGAAAAACCTGGAACAGAGTCTGGTAGACCCCCTCTTTCTGGCAACTCCCTGCTGCCTTGCAGGTTGCACTTAATTGTGAAAAGGCTAGAGAAGCTGACTCGAACAAACGCCGAGTGGTGCTGGGGACGCCGCTTTGTACCCAAATTCCCAAGAATTTTAATTGAAGCCGACTCATCCTCCAGGAGGAGATAGTTGCAAAAAAGTAACAGTAATAAAGGGTCTTGGCCTCGTTACGTCTCGCGAACTTTTGTTAATTTTTCGCGTGATTGATTAAAGTGAAACAAAGTTTGAAACGTCAACTTGTCTGCGTTGGGCTGAGTTCCCCACGCTTGTACAATAGAATGCTTTTCTCGACGTAGCTCTTGACAACCACGCCGGTACAACGCTACATGTTTTGTGCCGCTTTGATAAAGCATCCGGGCTCTGCAACTTCGCACTTGTTTCGGTGTTGAGTCCTCTATCCGTGTCATTGATTAGTCTAAGAGGTTCCCTGTGACCTAACGCTGGGAACCTTGCTCGAATCTAGGCTTTTGTTTCTTTTTTCATCTCCTCGAAACGTCTAACCTCTTCATTACTGTACGATTTCCCTCTGTGTGTGAGAGAGTGTTTGTGAATTAGTGTGCAGATGACTGGGTAAATAGGTATTTGTTGCAGTCATCCTGTGTTGGGAGACAGTTTGTTTATGTGTTCGCGTTGATCCCTTTCATTTCCAATCAACCCCCCCTTTATTCATTTTCAAGCTCCCCCGGTGTTGCCCAACCCCGGCAACAACAACTCGACCGGTGTGTTTGCTGCCTCGACATCCGGTTCCCGACAAAATTTAGTCGACCAACTTTCGCCGCTACGAACGCCGTGTGTCTCCCAACTGCCACTGTTTCCTGAAGAGCCACATACTTCGGTAACCGTTCATCATCAACCTCGTCCACGAAACGACTTGCCTCCTGACCCTAGTCGGCAATATACGCATGTGCCCCGTTTTTCTCGTTCCCCACATCAGCCTGGTCATTTACCATCTTCCATGCCGTTGCATCCATCGTCAGGCTCGTATTCCTGGAACATCGCGGCTGCCAGTGCCAACTATTATCCCAATGTTGCTTCCACCTCGTATCAATGGCATCCCAGAGGTTACTTCCCAGAACAGGTCCCGATGAATGTCACCATACACCCCCGTCAAAATCATCCGTTGGAAGCGATGGAGGCAGTTAATCGATACATTCAACGAAAGCGTCCTCAGTCGCGAATCTCAATGCCACTTGGTCCCCCGCCTGAGTTGTACCACAAACGACCGATGGTTGACCCGTATCACGTGGATTCATGGCATCCGATGCCTCGCGTGAGTCTCGTTTGGTGCTTGTTCATGATGCGTACCGGTTGATATTTGATTCGTGATGTGCCCCGTCATCGTTTTCAGTATCCGGTGCAAACCTCTCCGATGATGCATCTTCCCGAGGTAAAACATACGTCGTTTAACCCACCCTCGGTCTACATGTCTTCGAGCGAGGAACGGAATCCCCAGGTCCTCAATGCGAGCGCACAGCATCAAGCTGTCCATCCAGTGCCCGAGAACCCACCATCTGCGCCGCTACTTTGTACCGTGTGCAATGATTTAGCAAGCGGAAAGCACTATGGTGAGTCTACAATTGGTTTCATTTCGGGGTATATTCCCCTTGATTGTTGCGCAAAGAATGGGGTTGAAAAATCGTTCGATTAAACCTGATTTTGTGGCGTGGAAGCCTTTTATGCGACTATCTCCTCCAGGAGGATGAGTCGGCTTCAATGAAGATTCTGGGGAATTTGGGTACAGAGTGGCGTCCCCAGCACCACTCGGCGTTTGTTCGAGTCAGCTTATCTAGCCTTTGCACAACCGAGTGCGACCGCAAGGCAGCAGGGAGTTGTCAGAAAGAGGTGGTGTGCGCCAACTAATCGTCTACGAGACTGCTCCAGATATTTCCTCAGGGTTTTCTCCCGAAGACTTTCCCGCGATCGGTTATTGCGCAAGGCAGCGGAGGTTTAAAATAAGAGTTTTCATTCCCCTAGATAAAATGCCCTCTCAGGCTAACGAGGTCCATCTGCCCGAAGCAAACTGGTTTTCTTGCGCCAGTCACTCGCCCTTTCTCCTGTTGGTAGAAGCAGTTCTGCCGGGCTCGTGCAGGCCCGAAGCTGGACTTGGTTGTTAGAGGCTATTTGAGACGCGCGCCATATGACAGCATTTTATAAACAGTGGGAGCTTATCCCCACTGCCACCCCGGCTATGATAACCATTGCACGTACGACGAGCCAATATGATGCAGTGTCGTCTGTTTGTAACCTATTCGCGTCTCGTCCTCTCTTGTGAGTACTATATCATGTCTTATTCCCAGTTTGACTCTATGGCCGATGATTCCATCTGTTGTCGAACCCGTCACCTAGCAATCCTCACCAATATGTCGCGAATATCCTATGGTATAATCGAAGCAAATCAGGTATATTAACCCCTTTTTATTCCCGCATTTGAGAAAACTATTTCTACCCGGATAATCGGGAATTCTATAGAACATCTGTTTTCTTTGATTGCTTGACCGCTTTTCCGCAATGATCTAATGTATGTGTTGGATGAAAGCACCAGCCTGTTCCAGGCAAAGTGCCGCACAGCAATAGAGGAGAATATACGTAGCTCAAGATGGGGATGTTGTTCAGATGGTGTTCGCCGAGCTCGTGTAGTTGTTGGTGGACGTTTCGTCATCAGGCTAGATGACATCATCAGCAGAAATTCTTTCGAAGTGACTTGAAATTGGTATTCATTGGTTTTTATAATGTCCGTCTGTCCGTTCGCCATCACGCCCGTTGGTTGGTGGAATTCATGTGTTGCATTCTTGTCCATCGCGTTTTCATTGGTCCATAGGTTGTAGCCAATTGGAGGTGCGCGATGGACAAGAATGCAACACATGAATTCCACCAACCAACGGGCGTGATGG
Organism: Atriophallophorus winterbourni; assembly: GCA_013407085.1. Lineage (NCBI taxonomy): Eukaryota > Metazoa > Platyhelminthes > Trematoda > Plagiorchiida > Microphallidae > Atriophallophorus > Atriophallophorus winterbourni. Next base: position 3,867 of record JACCGJ010012562.1, read on the forward strand.
CGAACGGACAGGCGGACCTTATAAAAACCAATGAAAGTGCCGCACACCCAGAGACTTCACGTGGGCTAAGATACTGTCAGGTTGCCCAGGCCTAGACAGATATTATGGGGGGAATAGAAATGGTAGTGAGACTTGAGCCTGTTTCATCATGTAGCAAACCAATTTAACACGATGTTAGCCGCACAGCACAAAATACTGATCTAACGGCTGTCTGGTAGAGTGGTCGTTTCGTTCTCAGTCACCGGTGGCCCGCCCGGTTACTGTGTTAGTCTCTGGTGCCCCCCCTCTTGTACCTCTGCACCGGATGGCGTAACCCGACTTTCCATTCTTCCCTCCACAGGTGCACAGTGTTGTGAAGGTTGCAAAGGATTCTTCCGACGTACGGTGCGCAAAGAATTGTCGTTCACTTGTCACGGGGATAAGAATTGCTCGGTGGACAAACGCACGCGTATTCGCTGCCAATATTGTCGTTATCAGAAATGTCTCAGCGCAGGAATGCGACGTGAAGGTATGTGCTGTGATGCTTCTTCTTGGTCTTCGATGCGGATCAGGCTGGGGCTCGGTTTTTTGGGTCATCTGTGCTCATCTTATCCTGTTCCTAAACCTCTGGTCCAACCATCGTCATCTTCTTGCTCCCCGGAGGGGGGGTTGGAAGTTATTTTTCCTCCATCCAACCCTGTGACTTATTTTTTACATACATTGTTTCAGCGGTTCAAGAAGAACGACAATTTTACAACCATTCTGGAAGCACTAGCTCCCCGACCAACTCGGAGGACGGCGATCTCACACCTGGGGCTTCGTGCGTTGACACCAACTCTTCTCTGGCCAAAATTCTAGCCGAGTTACTAGACGGCGTGAGCAAGGCGGAACGGTTTTCCGGACAACTTGATACTTCTACGCCAGTGGTCCAGTCTACGGAATCGGGTGAAACGGTGAGTTGTGTTGACTTCAAACGCACGTCTGTCTTGACCTTGTCGCGTCGATTTTTGATGGTCGTTTAGTTTTTGTTCGAGAATGTCCCATGCACTTGACAGCGCGATTGGCTGACAGCTTATCGCCCCCCGGCAGGGGGTGCACACATCCGTGCGTTCGGGTCACTTGAACCCCAGTGTTTTTCGGCCTGCTGTGAGCGGCTGACGGACCGTTGGTAACCTTGCACTGGGTCTGTCACCTGTATTATTATTATTTAGTCAATTCGATGTCGCCGGTTTTCTTTCGAACTTTGAACTGTTGTTGTTGGCTTCCTTCGGTCGATGTCGACCGTGGATGTAGAGCGCCGCCGGACTAAACAGTCCGATTCGGGAGTGATAGTCTCTCCCACGCAGCGCTCAAAGCGAAAGGCCGCCCGATCGACGTAAATTGCATGCTGACTTCGTGATCTACGTTCAGCAGCTGAGAGCTGTATCTGCTCCTCCTCCCCAGCTGGCAGACGACGCTTTACACAATGCCTCCAATGTGAGCGGTCAAGAGCAAGTTCTTCCCAACTCGTAGGGTCATTGCCAAGAGCTTTCATATCTCTTTTACAAACGTCTTTGTACCACGAGTGCGGTCTGCTAAAAGATCAACCTCCTGATTTCAACTCACAGTAGAGTAGATCTTATGAAATGCGACCCTGTTTCTATTTTATGTACACATGACTAGCCCAGCCTAATCGGTGAGGTCGTAGTAGGGTAAACATGCTTTGTAATCCAGGTGTGGAAAGCACTTTAGCATTCGATAATTTGTCTATCCACGATATGTTCAAGATACGGTGGATACTTCGTAAGTGGAAAGCATTCAGCTTCCGTTTGTGTCTTGCACGGATGTTCCTGTTTTCACTGTCTTACAGTGATGGTTATACTAGACACGTGTTAACATCCAACATTCTGTCGACTGGATGATCTGTTCTCCAAAATTTCATGTTATGCGTGCGTATGGTTGAACGAAGGTGGCACCGTGTTGGACCTTTAATCGGACGGTTCCATGCACGAGCCTTGCGGTGGATACTTATTTCGGTAAATGTCCTTAACCCAGATCCCCATCACACCCAGAAAACAAACACTAACTATCACAACCTAGCACTGGGTAAAATCACAAAACTTTTACAGCTTCGTGCGAGAAAACCCTGAGATAGGCATCGGTTCTGTGTCGATCGATGGTTGGGAATTATGGTAGAAAACATCTCCCAAATTTGTCCATGTTTACGCACACTTTGCCTTCCGCCGTATCGTCTGTCCCTGTGTTTCAAGTTCAAGTTAAGCGTGAAAAGATGGTCCACGCCCGCGGTTATCCCGGAATGCCTTCACCGTTGTGCGACTGAGCGCCACGCACTGCGATATTAGGTATTCAGCTGTTGAGATTCCCGCAGCCCCCTGGGGTAGAAGTACATTTTCTCCCAACCATTACGGTGAGAAGTCGCCAATTCATGAAACAATAGGAGGATTACATGAAAAGGGGTTAAATGAAACACAGTTTGATGTCGATATCTAATCTTGGAAAAGGTCTAATTCCCTCCCAAAGCTGAGTCATGCGATCTGGAAGTCTATTGCAGCGGCTAATCACCCGGGATGTTAGAAAAGAGCTCTCGCTCCGGCAAGCTAGGCCCAGAGGTTGTCATAGCCGCGGGTGGCAGTGGTTATAAGCTCCCACTGTTTATAAAATGCTCCCATATGGCACGCGTCTCAAACAGCCTCTGACAACCAAGTCCAGTTTCTAGCCTGCAAGAGTGGCTCCCCGAGCCCGATGGAACTGCTTATACCAACAGGAGAAGGGGCGAGTGACTGGCGCCTGAAAACCAGTTTGCTGTAGGTAGATGGAGCTCGTTAGCCTGAGAGGGTATTTCATCTAAGGGAAGGAAAACCCTGATGTTAAAACTCCGCTGCCTTGCGGAATACCCGTTCGCTGGAACGGCTTCCGGAGAAAACCCTGAGGACAAATCTGAAACAGAGTCTCGTAGACGGTTAGTTGTTGCACAGCACCTCTTTCTGGCAACTCCCTGCTGCCTTGCATGTCGTACTTGGTTGTGCAAAGGCTAGAGAAGCGGACTCGAACAAACGCCGAGTGGTGCTGAGGACGACGCTTTGTACCCAAATTCCCAAGAATCTTCACTAAAGCAGACTCATCATCCAGGAGGAGATAGTCGCACAAAAGTAAAGCTAGGCCCAGCTTTTAGGTGGTTCATCGCATTATCCCTGTCTTCGTGATGTAAGTATCCGTAATAGAATCTTTGTTGGCAACGTAGATATCAATAAACAAATTACCGGCCGTTGGACTTTGTTGTTTTTACCGTGTATTGCGAATGGAAAATGATTGTTTTCCTGACGCGATTTTCGGAATAGACCTCGTTGTAGTGATCGGCAGACTCAGACTTTGAATCTTAACTCACTACCATTTTGGGGCACCCCGTCTCTCAGGTCGGGGGGGTAAAAAATCCGAATTCGCAATGACTTCTTATTTGCGACTACTCATCCGTGCCAAGCCCATCGAACTATTCACAAAGTTGATCACGACGGTCCATGATGGAAGCACTGGACTCGAGTTTCGCTCTTATTTGAGCTCATCAGCAGTGCATATCCTTCGATTCGGGTTTGGATTCAAACCCCCGACCCTCACCATTGTAGTCCCATGTCTTAACGACTTGGGCTACCGTCCACCGTTTGACCGATCGCAATTAAGCGTTTTTGAACTGTTCTCCGGCCTGGCACATTTGAGTAGCTTTGTTTGCCCGACCAGTTCAGAAGGAGCCAGCAACATCTGTTGTAGTCGCCCTTCTTATTTTTAGTGATATGGCCCAAAATCGTGTTGAGTGGCTGTCTTGTTGCAGACATCTTAGCGGAGTGTTGTTTGAATAATCTTGTATGTTGTCAAGTGAAAGGGCGAGGAGAGCTTGTTTTGATGCGTGACAGTGAAAGCGGCGAGGATGCTGTCAGGCTGAGGTCGAAACGAAACTCGATTGAATGCATGTTTGGTTCGAGATGTATACACCTCATCCCAGTGTTGATCGGTGCTTAATCAACTATAGACTCAGTAGACGTTTAGGACACGTCGTTCCTCATCTCCTTGAGGCGTTAACGTATTGTTATATATCACCCGAGTAGAACCCAAGTATTAATTACCCAAAATGTTTAACACTGAAAACCTTTATGCTATTGACTAACTAACTCAACACTACCCGTAGCAAGAACAAAGGCAGGCCGTTTAGACAAAGAGCTTTACCGTCTCTGACCATGAAGTTATTAGGCTGCGGTTCGTGTGTATTTATACACTGAATCATTATGGCCGACAAAATGGACAAATCAGAATCGCGAATTATAAATTATAATGAGGTATACGTTATAATGAGTTTTTGAGGAAAATAATAATAGTTCCTCAACACCTCCCCTTTTGAGATTCTCAATACCGGAACTGGCGTGGATTGACCGGCAACGGTTTCACGGGTTTTCTTTTTCTGGTTGTCCAGCGACGTGGTTGCAGACTTCGGTCAGTCGGTATTTCAGTCGTGATAGATTCACTTTGTGTTGGAAGGTTGAATGTTTCATACAGAATGTCCTGTGGTATCCGGATCTCGATGAGCGTATCGGAGGTTGTGCATTTCAGGCGTAACTTATTTCTGTGTCGTGTCATGACACCTTTTCCAACAAAGAGCTTTACCGTCTCTGACCAAAAAGCCATTAGGCTGCGGTTCGTGTGTATTTATACACTGAATCATTATGGCCGACAAAATGGACCAATCAGAATCGAGAATCATAAATTATAAGTTATAACGAGTTTTTGAGGAAAATAATAATAGTTTCTCAACACGTATCATGGATGTTTTGATATTCAAGCGCTCTGGAATTGCTATAATGCTGACCATGGTGATTGGCGAGTCTCAGTAGACCTGGGAGTTTTATCCGCGTCCTGTTACGTCTATTTTACTTCACAAATTTCGGGCTCGTGTGCGAGTATATGAAACGCATGTACGCCTTTGTTTATCCATCTCGGCTTGTTTCTTCCCTGTCTTCAGAACGCTTATCTGTCTAGGCCTGGGCAACCTGACAGTATCTTAGCCCACGTGCAGTCTCTGACTGTACGGCACTTTGCCTGGATCAGGCTTGTGCGTTCATTTATTCATTCATTCTTCAGAACGCGGTTGTTGTTCAGAACAACCAAGAATCGACGCATTGTCGTCGCGTGTTGCGAGATCTCTTCAACTGGTCGGAACATTTGCCCGTATTCAAAGAACTGCCAAGTCACCTACGTGTAATACTTCTCAAATCTGGTGAGTATGTTTTTGCATTGTGTGCGTGTATGTGGGTAGGGTAACACACACAAAAATGCGTTTTGTTCTCGTTCGAGTTAGTGCGTATGCCACTTTCAATCGGGTCCAATGCTTGCACAACCTCGTTTGTTAGTTTACTTTTGTGTGACTAGCCTTTCGGAGGTCGTATTGTTATCCACTCAGTTTCTCCCGGGGGTTTACCCCTTGACAGTTGACAGGCAGTTCTTCATGTGGCATCATCATCATCATCGACAATTACGGACGAGTTCGTGTTTTACGAGGCGTTTCGTGAGCCTTGAGCTTGTCTGTCGGTGGTTATAGTCAAACCATTGCAGTCTTTGTTGTTGGATGTAAACGGAAAGTGCAGAAGTGCGCGTCAAAACGATTGTGTTAGGTAATCGGGCAGTATTTGAGACGCCCAAGGCGCCGATGATCGTGGACCTCAGCGTGGGTTTGTTCTTGTGGTGCTGTGTGGATTTTATGTTAGTCTAATCTTGTGGGCTCCGATGTCGCACGTTACTGCTAATGCAAAATCAGCAGCTGTGGTGCACATGAATGAATATCTGTTTCGCCGGAATATCATCGAATAACGAACTCACTGGCGAATGCACGCTGAAGAGATCGTCTATGATGTCAACTGTATTCCACGTTGCTGGAGTTTTTCTGCCATTTTCCGTTTCGTCTGCGCCTGAAAATGTCTTGGCTCACGTGCAGTCTTACTTTACTTTTGTGCGACTATCCCCTGCTGGAGGATGAGTCGGCTTCGTTGACGTCACGAAGTGCAGCCACCCACGTGCGCCATCCGTAAACCGATCGTAGGCCAAGCAGCTCCACGTCCGATCTCACTGTGGCGAGCCAAGTCTTTACTTGTCCTCCGCGACGACAGCGCTTTTCTGTCCAGGGTGTCGGCGATAGTGTCATCCTAGTTAGTTCAGCGTCTGAGCGTCTCAGGATGTGGCCAAACTATCTCAGTCGGTGTTGTCGCAATAGCATCATCATTCGTTACTCGCTCATCCCTTCGAGCATTGAGGATGCGTCGGAGACACCAGTGGTCGAAAACCTCTCTCAGCCCTCTCCGTGCTGGGTGGCACATGAGGCGAAGACAACTTCACGCCAGTGGTTCCGGTCTGTCGCTGCTTCCGTTGCCGTCTGCACCATGAATCCTTGTGCATGTAGTTCGCGTTCCAACGTTCGCGCCAAGTTTCCTTGGGCCGTCCCCTTTTCGTTTACCTTGCGGACGCCAGTGAATGGCTACCTTCGTATGCGAACTGGGATCCATCCTGCATACATGACCGAGCCACGGATCTGTTGTCTTCGTTTCCGTAGCAATGTAGGTTTTACGGGATAGGGTTGCTAGCCCTAAGCCCAACCCTCCTCCATTCTCAGACGGGCTTGGGACCGTCCTTGGCGGAGTTGGTCGAAAACCTAGTTTCCGAATATCCTCCACCCGCACAGCCCACGTACAGTCTATAACTACGTGGCACCTTGTCTGACCATCAATTTCTCCCCACAGCCTTTGTCGAACTGTCACTTGCCCAGTTGGTGTTCCAAGTGCTGCTGTCACCCACGCAGACGCAATTCAAACACTCGGCAACATTCTCCATGTTCACTTCACTGCTTGCCCCATCGGCCGCTGAAGAGGATCGTTTGAGCGCATTGATTCACGGAACCGCGCACAAATTGCAATCGCTTCGATTGGACCCAATGGAGTGTGGCTTCATCAAGTTAATTCATCTTCTCGACCCTGGTAAGTTGTCACACCTGGTGCTAACCCCCCGACCTACTCAGAGTAGACGAACCTCCCCTCGCACGATTCGTCGTCCTTTTCAGACGCTGTCGATGCCTCCTCACGTACCCTCATCCAACAAGCCCGAGACTTGCTCTGCTCCGCACTCGACTACCGTTGCAATCAATTGTGGCCCACTTGCCCACACGGTCGTATGGGTCGCTTGTTACTTCGCCTCTCCCCGGCGCTTCGTCTACTTGCCAACCGTGTGCAGGCCCTGTGGGCACAATCGCCGGAGACGTTCACACAACAATTGTGGCAGGTCTCGATCGATGGTCAGGATCGGGCCTAGCATATATGCGACAAGACTAAGACTAAATATACCTCGATCTCGCCCGCCCGGTAGTTAGCTATCTATATTTTCGTGTTTTTCTCTTATACCTTGTTTTAGTAACCTTTGCTGTTTCATGTGATCTCATTTTACAGACAGTCGCTCATACTTCTTTCATTAACACTTACTTACCCTTGTCACCTTGTGATTGGTGGGGGTTTGTTCGAATTCTGATTGGCCGCGAGCAATTTTTTATCGATCGATCGAGCGATCGAATCTTATTTCAGAATATTCCTTTTTGGATTTCTTCCTTATTGTTTCGGATCACTGCTTCCCGCTCGAGGTGATATCCTCTTGTTGTAGAACTGGTTCTGCGGTCATTCTAGGTAAATACGAACATTTTGTGCAACTATGCGCGTTTACAGGAACATTTGGGGGGTTTACTGACACTTAACCACCAGACATTTAACCCTCAAGTCACTTCATCCCCAGTCACTTAATCTTCAGTCAGTCAGTTTGATAGCTTCTGAAGAATGCGCATATCGCAGCATACTTCTTCTTCTGTTTGATATGAACCCCAGCACTTGCTTGAAGAACTGAGGCCGTATGTTGTCGGCAAACCGTTAAGAAATGTCCACATGGTGGGATGTTGGCAAGAAAAGAGTGATTGTAATGCATCATTCAACGGCACAATCATGACGCGTAAATCATTGTCTGCCTCATTATCTGCTTCCATCCCTAGTTCACTTATTTTTCGTTGCATGGTATGGTATCTCGAGCAATTCAGCGATACTCAACTACGGAAAAATTGACGTTCTTAAAATCAGAAGGTATCAAACTGGGGATTAAGTGACTGCGGATGAACTTGGGGGTTAAATCTCTGGGGATCAAATGTCTGGTGATTAAGTGTCTAGGGATTAAGTGACGGGACACCGTTAGCACATGATTATGTTAGTTGCTTGTCCGAGGGTGAAGGGACAGTCAAACACCCGATAACCTCAAATTTAAAGCACTTCGAAAAACGGTTTGCTGACGATGTTATTTAACCGGATGACAAAGCATTCAACAAACTCCATGAAGCTACCCATCTTCTCTTCTATGTGATATGTGGATGGTAGAGTATGGTATGAAAGCACAAGCCTGATCCAGGCAAAATGCCGCGTAGTGGGCGATATTACTGTCAGGTTGCCAAATCCTAGACATAGATGAGAAATTGAGAATAAAGATGGTAGTGAGAATCCAGTGTGTTTCAGCATGCAGCTCACACTATCTACCCGTGGCCAATCAATTTAGCACGGTGTTAGTCGCACAGCTCAGAAGTACTGTAAGATTGCACATCCGTGCACGTGTACTACTTTACTTTACTTTGTACGACTCCTCCTGGAAGATGAGTCGGCTTCAATGAAGGGTTTTGGGAATTTGGGTACAAAGCGGCGTCCCCAGCACCACTCGGCTTTTGTTCGAGTCAGCTTCTCTAGCCTTTGCACAACCAAGTGCGACCTGCAAGGCAGCAGGGAGTTGACAGAAAGAGGTGGTGTGCACCAACTAACCGTCTTCGAGACTCTGCTCCAGATTTTTCCTCAGGGTTTTCTCCCGAAGCCTTTCCCGCGATCGGGTATCCCGCAAGGCAGCGGAGGTTTAAAATCAGAGTTTTCCTTCCCTTAGATGAAATGCCCTCCCAGGCTAACGAGCTCCATCTGCCCTAAGCAAACTAGTTTTCAGGCGCCAGTCACTCGCCCCTTCTCCTGTTGGTAGAAGCAGTTCCGCCGGGCTCGGGGAGCCACCCGTGCAGGCCAGAAGCTGGACTTCTTTGTCAGAGGCTATTTGAGACGCATGCCATATGGTAGCATTTTATAAACAGTGGGAGCTTATCTCCACTGCCACCCCCGGCTATGACAACCTTTGGATGATGATAGTGATAATTTGATTTGCCAACGGAGCAGCGTGGAATGCGGATAACTCACGGGAGTCGTACGGCCATTTTCCTTTCAAATCTATTTAGACCTGGGTGGTAGCCCATGTGCATCCTTTGAATGTGTGGCACTTTGCCGGGATCTTGGCTTGTGATTTCGTACGTTGTGCATGCATTTTTGAATGCATATGCTTCATCATCAAGGCAGGCACCCTTATAAAGGTTCCAAAGTTTGTCATAGCCGGAGGTGGCAGTGGGGATAAGCTCCCACTGTCTATAAAATGCTCCCATATGGCGCTTGTCTTAAATAGACTCTGACAACCATGTCCAGCTTTTGGCCTGCACGAGTGGCTCCCCGAGCCCGGCGGAACTGCTTCTACCAACAGGAAAAGGGGCGAAAGCGAGTGACTGGCGCCTGAAAACCAGTTTGCTTCGGGCAGATGCAACTCGTTAGCCTGGGAGTGCATTTCATCTAAGGGAAGGAAAACCCTGATTTTAAAGCTCAGTAGCCTTGCGGAATATCCGATCGCGGGAATGGCTTCGGGAGAAAACCCTGAGGAAAAATCTGAAACAGAGTCTGGCAGACGGTTAGTTGGTGCACACCACCTCTTTCTGGCAACTCCCTGCTGACTCGAACAAACGCCGAGTGATGCTGGGAACGTCGCTTTGTACAAAAATTCCCAAGAATCTTCATTGAAGCTGAGTCATCCTCCAGGAGGAGATAGTTGCACAAACAAACAAAAAACCATATAATCCCAACTGAATCGTGTTTGAAATAAAAGTGAAAGGCAGGGGACGAAGTGCATTTAGACTGAGATGAGTTGCTTGTGTCTTTGGTGCACGCAGCGTGGATCAATAGAGTGACATCAGCTGGGTCGCATTTCTACGGCTTTCACCGTCATAAGTCCCGACTTGCTTTCCTCGTCACACCACTTGACAAGCGCCTTTATTCCTTCAAACAATCATGGCTGCGAGCAGATTGCTTTGCCTGTGGTTTTGCGGTGCGGTGCCCTTTGTATTTAAGAGATCTGTCACACGCATGAGATTCCAATACACCCTTCATTCGTTCGGCCAGCATACTTGTGGTGCGTTTTCCAAAGTATGAATTGTGCGGTTGGAACTTTAATTCTTCCGAGAATTTTGCCATCCAGTGTTTTGTTGGCTAACGTGCTACTTCCGAATAGTGGTCAATTTTCCTCCCATCTGCATCAAGATACTACTCACGACTAATAATCGATGATTTGACAACGGTCACCTTAGGCATTCCCTGGCTATCAGTTGTCAGTTAAAGAACTCGGTTTAACTATTACACAAGCCCTGCTGTTTTTGAAACGCCCCTGGTCCCGCTAACCTTCAGTCCGCAACACCAGAACTGGCCAGTTGTGGATAGGAAGCGTTTATGCTCCAATACGGCATTTAACAGCTCTGTATGGTTACATGAACAACTGCCCAATTCTCACGACTCGTCATTATCATCACAGTAGCACCGGTAGCGCGTACCGAATGCTTAACTGCCACACTACCATGAAAAAGTAAAATCCTAAAAGATGGGGAAGGGTGGGACTTAAATTGCTACGGCTTCTATAGAAGAGTAAGCACAAACAAACTGGGAAGAGGTGCCTACACGTCAAATGGAACATGCATTCAATCAAGTGTCGTGAACGAGTAGAGCGACATCAGTATGACAGCTTCCTTGCGGCTTTCACTGTCATGCATCATAAAAAGCTTTTCTTGTCACTCCGCTTGACAACATACAAGGTTAAGCAAACACTCCAAGAAGATGCTTAGCGCAAGACCGCCATTGAACACGGTTTCGGGCATAAATGCTAAGCATTTCAAGCTCAATCAATCCGTTGAGCTATAACGGTCGAAAAGTTAGATTCCTCACAAGTTAAACTGGGCTAGGTAATGCGTCCCTATGTTTACTCTGAGTCTACAAGAGGGGAGACGTATTGGAAAATAGACCTCAAAGTTTAACTAAAGCATATCTCGATGCAAAATCACCACGCCATAACAACGAACCTTGTCCTACTTGCAACGTGGATATGTTATTTCTGTTAACTCCATCATCTTGTTCACGTGCGCACAGTCATGTCAACGCACGCTGAACAATGCACACGTGACGATCGATTTTTGGTCCGTTGGCATTGTTCGCCCTGTGACCGGCTATCTGAGCGCTGATTGGTTGGTTGGTTGGCTTCGCCCAAGCTTGTCACACACTCACACGTGACTTTTGCCTGCCTGCCTGCTAAACGGATATTGATTTTCTATAGGTCAACCGGGCGCACAAAGCAGTTAGGTGGACGGTGAAAGGGTGTGGTTTGTCGTAGGGACTTTTGAATTGCATGCGAATGAAGCTTAAATCCGCGAGTGACGTTCTAGCCTAACAGGATTAAATTTAATTAAAAGAGAAGAAAATTGGTTCAACGAATCAATATTCATAGAATCGTAGAGTGATCCTCGTCAAACAGTCAAGATACTTATAAACCACTGAGGTATTATCTTGCTCATGTTTTGAAACTGGTATCTGGCTTTTTACCGTCTAGTGGTAGAGGTGGTGAGTTTTGAAACAAGGGTGATGGTTCGTGCAATAAATTGCATTGTTCAATGACAGAATGACACAGTGACTCCTTCTCGAGATCTCAAGAGGCGCAAAATGGCCAGTCTTTTTAGGGTGTAATCCCCACAAAAAATTAGTTTATTCCTAGGATTGATATCCCATTTCACCTTTGATCCTGATTGGTGTAAATCTTGGGGTGGCCAAACCGTCACATGGCATACGCATTTAAAAATCCTTACTAGTAACCAATGTATTGTGGTGCTCACATCCCCATCCCTTACACACCACTACCGGTTTCTGGCTGTTTGCCGTCATCACGTGGAGACAGTAAGATCAGGTTCAGTGAGCCTTGAAACAGTGCAAAAAAGCGGTAAACAACGTTAAACTTGTATGCCACTGTTATATAGGGTTCTTACAAAGAACCACGATGTTCAAATACTAGTAACCTTTCCAAGGTAGGCACAGCGCGTCTTCCAGGCTGGTGTCCCCGCGATCAGATATCGCAATTGCTAGTTACGCTTCAGGATATGTCCCGAAACCGTGTTCGATGGCGGTCTTGCACTAAGCATATTCTTGGAGTGTTTGCTTAACCTTGTATGTTGTCAAGTGGAGTGACGAGAAAAGCTTGTTATGATGCATGACAGTGAAAGCCGCAAGGAAGCTTCCATGCTGATGTTGCTCTACTCGTTCACGAAACTTGTTTGAATGTTCCATTGAATGTTCCATGTTCCATTTGAGGTGTAGGCAGCTCTACCCAGTTTGTTTGTGCTTACTCTTTTATAGAATCCGTAGCTATTCAAGTCCCACCCTTCCCCATCTTTTAGTGTTTTTCTTTTTCATGGTTGTGTGGCAGTTAAGCATTCGATACGCGCTACCGGTGTAATGCTGTCTATGATGAACTTTCGGTACCTCAACTGGGCCTGGAATATCGACATTTCACTATTGATCTTTTAGAGATTATTAATTGCCAGTTGATGCTCCAGATATTGTCGACTTTCCATTTTTTCTAATGGCATTCATCGATTCTTTGACGCAAAAAGGCTGCCAAGTTGCTGCATCAATCTCGAGGCTATCTGCTGCTTTAGATGAACATACTATCTGGTGAGAAGAGAGATGTCTAAAATGTTCTCAGCTTGTGTTCGCTAATCTTCGTGGTGTACGCCGCGAAGCAATTTGCATGAATCTTACTTTATCTAGAATCGAGTCCACACAACTGAATAGAGAGAAATACGTCAAGTATCTAGTCGTCACCATATCCGACGATCTTGTTTGGACTCGTCATCAAATTACGCTATTTACCATAGTTCGTGGGCTTTGTATTGATGCTTGTCGTCTTAGTTCTCTCGGCGTTAAGTCTAAGCTGATTTCTCAATTCATATTCGTTACTGTTCACCTGCTATTTTCCCTGCACTTCTTTCAAACGACTTTGTGTTGATCAAACATTGCTTCAGGATCTTGAAAAAACGTGAATCCAAATTGCAATCAACTTATAAATACTAGCAATGATATTGCCCATCCTGGGCATGAGGATCTTCCTCAAAGACCCGATAAGAACACATCATACTGCCTTCTAGAACATCTTTATCCCATTTGCCTTACGATACCTTTGTCACAAAGAGCTGCTTATGGTATGAAAGCACAAGCCCCGGTCCAGGCAAAGTGCCGCACAGTCAGAGACTGCACGTGGTCTAAGATACTGTCAGGTTTCCCAGGCCTAGACAGATATGAGAAATAGAGAATTACGAGCTGCTTATTGAACATTTACGGTCTCATTTATCTCGATAACATGTGTATATTTTCTGTGAATAGTTTCTATGTGTAAATTGAACCGTATTCGTTCTAATAAAGCTTGTCTTTCTTCGTATTCTGACTATTAATGCTATGCTAATACACTTCAACCTTCAAAAATGCAGGCATGCAAAGCATCTCATCACTATTATACCATTCATAAACTTTTCCTATTGGCATAAAGGCTCGTAATAGGGTGTTTCAAGCGTTCTCTAGCATTGTGCTGGCAAAATAACTCAGAAAGAATTGGGATAAAAAAAATGAAATAACCGTTGTTATGCGATCCTTTGAACAAAACACGATAATTTCATTCAAAAACACACCATATGAACGTCCATTTTAGGTCTCTGAGGCCTACATAACCATTCTGCCTGCTAAATCACAGCAGCCATAATATCAAATAAAATTCGAGCGCAAACAAAATATTAGTTTGCTCGCTTTTGTATCATACCGTATAAAGCGTTCAACAAAAGACCACGTACAATGCTATGACCCGAAAATTAATCGAGTATTAATAAATCGAATGTTTATTTGTAGTTGACTATTTCGTCCAAGAATAATGTGCTTCATCGAAATTTTATTTAAAATTAGTTCAAATGTACTACTTGTGAGTAGTTCAAAACGTTTATTGCTTGTGTCCTCGTTTTATGATTGTGTATGGATTTTGTCGGCTGCGTCTGTGTTAGTTCTTGATGTGGTGATCGATACGTTTGCAGAATTGATAACAACATTACATTGACATGGATTAATGGATAATTTACTGCCATACACCTATGACAAATAACTCCATGAGATATAAGAAATCCTTTGGCGGCTGCAAGCTAAAGTATGCGTCGGTGAGTGAGGTGAGAATTCACTTTTATGAATGCGGTATGCAATCAATTAAATTTCCTGAAAGAGTATAGAAACGTCAGCAAAGCAGCATCCATGCGGTTTTCTTTAAGTTGAATCCTGACGAGCTATTTTCTTCACTCCACTTGACAACACACACGAATAGTTAAAGCAATTCTGCGAACTCTGAATGATGTACTCAGGATCAAATCCTGGCTAGCATGCTTCGCTTTTGTCAATTTTGATTGATGGCCATTTAAGTTTGAATTATTCAAGGTAGAAATTAAAAAAATCCTCGCCTTTTCCAAGTCTAAGCTTAGCAGCTCTTAGCATGTAACTCCTTGCTTCCCAAGTATGTTTCTGTACACTACAGAAGATAAATTATTCAAGAAACACAGTCATTATCAATTTTAACGTTTAAATCGAACATGAATGAAATATATGTTGAAGTTAATTTTGGTTCAAGATTCGTGGTAGAAGCTGTATTGCACAAAATGGTTCTGCATTAAATGATTTTTTAGGGAATGTTAGGGTTTATTAAACACTATGCTCGGGAACAATCGATTGGAATATGTTTGGGTAAGGTAAGGTCAAATTATTGGTAGGGGGTTGACTACTACTTAATCATGTTCCCTGTCATGACTATCAACCTCGGTCTGACGAAGCTTCTGTGTCCGAAGTGAAACATTAACCAAAAACCGCTCTAACCGATGGCTCGGAAACTTTCCACCACTAAATCGATCGTCGAGTTTGAATCAATAGATGGTGATGCCATTTGGACGTAATGCAACGAAGCATCTCCGCCTTCCCGGTGAAGAATGCACTGGATCGGCCAAGTCCTCCGAGAGATCGACTCCGCGCTCACAAACGTTGTCCTCGACTTGCCGTCGGTGACAAGGCGGTCAAGGGAAGATCTGACTGTCAACTGTGAATGTGGATATAGATTACCTTGATCTGCGTACCCTCTACGCGTTGTGGTGACGTTCAAACCCTTAGTCGATGTACGTACGCTAGCGTGATTCGGAACATAAATGAAACCGGATAATCCATCTGTTGAACTACCCACATTAAAGCACAAAATAGACAGCCATAAGTTTTTTTGTTGCTCGTATCTCGAACATATTGTGGATGGACAGAGTGAATAATGCTGAAGTGCTTTCAAAAGCTGGTCTACAGAGCATGTTCACCCTATTACGACAGCGCCACCTGCGATGGCTTTATCAAGTTTGCAGAATGGAAAATAGTCGTATTCCGATTCAATTAGGAAGTCGAAGTTTGGGCAGACCGCACTTGCGGTACAAAGACGTTTGCAAAAGAGATATGAAAACTCTTGGCATTGACCCAGCGAGTTGGGAAAAACTTGCTCTTTGACCGCTCACTTGGAGGCATTGTTAAAGCGTCGCCTCAAGCTGAGGATAGCAAGATAAACGCGCTTTGGCTAGTTGAACGCAGCTCACGCGCTGGCCGTGCATAAAACAGAAGTTTCTGACTTTTGTTTGCCAGTGGGCTCGGGGCGAGAATGTTCCTCCCGAATCGGACATTTTAGTCATTCAAAAAGCTGTGGAACCTGAAAATTCATGCGATTGTGATGCACATCCATGGTCGACATCGACCGAAATAGGCCAACAACAGCATACTGCACGATAATGTGTAACAATACAATACACAGCTGTATGGAAACGAATCTTATCGTACAATTCGGACCAGGTATCTTCATCCACTCTACATTCTTTCCAAACGAAAGCTCATCTCTGGTTTTATCGAAACGAAAGAGTTATTGTTGGTACAATTTTACTTGATGGTATGTTGGGAATCTAGTTTAAGTGAGCAACCTCAACGTTCATTCGTTCAAAGGACGAGTTGCAATCAATGGATTCACGCTGTCTAATCCTGAAACCATTGGTTACAGGAGTTGCTGTTGGCCTCTTTCGGTTGATGTCAACCATCACAATCGCATGAATGTCCATATTCTACAGCTTTTTGAATGACTAAACAGTCCGATTCGGGAGGAACAATCTCTCCCGCAGCGCTGGCAACGATAGACAAAACTCGATTGTAGGGCGTCAGTTGCACGCCGGCGGCGTGATCTGCGTTCAGCAGCCAAGAGCTGTATCTGCTCCTCCCCGGCTTGCAGACGACACTTTACACAATGCCTCCAAAGTGAGCGGTCAAGAGCAAGTTCTTCCCAACTGACCGCTCGACATTTTCAAGTAGATCCGTACTGTCCCTAGAGTAGAGAGAAGAGAAGTGCTCTACCCATCTTTCCATCTGCTGAGTTTTGTCCACAATCGGGTCGCCAGATACAAACTTAATGGGAGCTGTTTTAAGTTTGTTTGGACCAATGGCTCTCTTGATCCCATCATACATGCCGTGAAAATTTCCAGTATCCGCAGGTTTTTGGATACTAAGGCTAATTTTTGTCCAATAGTCATTTGCACACCGTCTTGCAGTCTGGTGTACCTTATTTCTAGCTGCTCTTAAAACTCGTAAGTTTTCATCTGTTGGCATCTATGAGACTATTATCCCGAATAATAAAAAGTTCATTCTCCTAGCCGCTTGATAAGTGGATTGGCAGAGCAGTCGCAATCTTGTCCCGTTTGAAATCTCGTGTCTGAGGCAACCGTTTGCTAATTGTCAGGACAAAGATGATGATTTACAGCACCCGTGTACTGAATGCTTTAATGTGGGGCTTTGGAACATGGACCCTTCAATTAAGACTCCAATGGAACTTGAATGCTTCTCATTCAAGAAGCATGTTGAACATAATGTGGAAGATGACATGTTGACGAACGCTGAAGTACTTTCTAAAGCTGGTCTAAAGACAGCGCTGGCTAGGTCATGGAAAACGATCGTATTTCAAAAGATCTACTCTGTGGAGATTGTAAATCAGGAAATCGACCATTGGGTAGACGGTACTTGCGGTACAAAGACGTTTGCAAAGCAGATGTGCATGCTGTTGACATTGGTCCTACGAATTGTGAAGAACTTACACTTGACCGCTCATTTTAGAGGCACTGCGTAAAGCGTCATCTACAAAATGGCAACTGCCGTCGGCAGAGGAGTGCTTATCGCTGTGAGCGTTGTGGGTGAGATTCTTTAGTCATTTTAAAAGCTGCAGAGCATGAAACCATCATGTGTGTATGATGCACATCCATGGTTGACATCGACAGAAGGAGCCCAGAAACAACAACAACATTCCCTGAATACATGCTAAATCTTTCACGATAGCTCAAGAAGGATATCGTGCTCTACAAAATCTATCTCACTGCATATTTAAGAGAGTATATGGTCTTCGGAATCTAACTTAGGTCGAGCCTCACGTAGAGAATGAAGGATTCACCTCATCTACGGATCGGTTAGGCGACCACAACAGATGTTGCTGTCCCCTTCTGGTTTGGGTCGGGCAAACAAAGCTACTCAATGTGTCAGTCCGGAGAACAGTTCATAAACGCTTAATTGCGATTCGGTCAAAACGGTGGACAATAGCCCAGGTCGTTAAGGCAAGGGACTACAATGGTGATGGTCGGGGGTACGAGTCCCACCCGAAGCGGAGGATATGCACTGCTGGTGAGCTCAAATAAGAGCGAAGCTCTAGTCCAGTGCTTCCATTATGGACCGTCGTGATCAACTTTGTGAATAGTTCGATGGGCTTGGCACGGATAAGTAGTCACAAATATAAACAACATATTCTCCAAATATCGCTTAATCTACGGAACTATTGGTATCTCCCAAGATGGCGTATTTGCTTCGGTACATTACGTGTCTTAATAAGATCTTTAGCGAATCATCATTTAATGCAAATATTTCAGTTCAAATAACTGTTGTCTCACTCGCTTGTGATTGGTAGGAGTATGCTCGTCTTTGGCGTTTTCTTATTGGTCTGTTAATGTTCTCGATTTGATTGGGTGGTTATTCAAGGCCGTTTCATCTCTGCTGGCCCACTTGTATTGCAGTTGTAGCCTGTGCTTAATCCATCGGATATCAGTCTCATGGGCGGAATCAGACATAAACGCAGACAAATCATTGAAACGTCACGTGATCTGAAAATAAAATGGCGGATTTCAATTTCTCGTCACACCATAGGATGTGTGCAACATGTTTATATCCAAGTCACTCTATTGTTCAATTCAATTCAATTTTAATGGTCTAAAAAGCATATAGCTTTACAACAAAACCACAGAATAATATGGTAACAACGAATAATATAACAAGCAAAAATGGGATTGATTGACCATGACAGTTGCTTACTGACCAGTTCAAGAATCAGGTAAAAATCCAAATGGTAGAAATTGTTTTCGATTGGTGGGATGATAAATGGAGATGCATGGTGTTAAGATGTATCGTTTACTTCGATGCATGAGTTTAGGGTCAAAAAGGCATCAAGAATTCTTTTGAAAGTCTGCTGATTTGGTGAAATTACAACATAATCTGGTAAATTGTTCAAGTAAAACAAAACTCGCACTGCAAAAAAATGTCGTCTACAGTTGAGTCGCGAGTGAGGGACCGTTAGAATAAATGTGTGAGCTCTTGTCTTATGCGATCCCCGTAGATTAAATAAACATTGCGATATTCAAAATATTGTAAACCAAAATACCCCCGGAGACGACGATAGGATAGGTAGTATGCATAAAATGTAACAAAAGCGTTCCTCATACAACGGTTTTGTCGTTAACTAAAGTATTGATCAACTCGTTTTATGTCGAATAATAATGACAGATTCTCCAAGCCTATAGGGACTGATGCGGATGTGAGAATTTGAGGTATTTGGTAAACTGAAGATCATTTGAAAGACCTGTGCTGTTGTAGGTTTTGGAAAAATGTTGGTTGATAGTGTGGGTCGTCATACGGCGTCGAACGTTTCGAAATAGTGTCCTGTGGAGACTGTTGGCCTGTAGCTTCGATAAGGAAGATTCAAGAATTTATGGTCACAAAAAAGCACATAGCTTCACAATTACCATATCATAGTACATATTCGTTCAATAAGAGGTATAAAAAAATCAATTATACGATGTCACTGGAGTCAAGTAATATGCTTACCCTGAGTCAATACACAGGCATCGTCAAATCGTTATGTAACAAATAAGTGTCCAAGTTTCGAGTGAATGTTTTGATACAGGGAGAGGTGATAATTGCTTCGGGAAGGGCATTCCACAGGAAACAGACACGTACCGAATAGAAATATCGGCGACAATTAGTACGGGAATGGGGAATTTGTAGTGCTGCTGAGTGGCTACGTGTAATTCCTGATTCACAGTATTTGAACAAATGTTTGAGTGGATGATCTGGAGTATTCAATATTTTGTAAGTAATGATAACGTCACTTCGAAGTCTACGTTGAAGGGGAGTGGGGAGCTTTAGCTTTTTTAACCTTTCCTCGTATGTAAGGTCTCGAAAACCACGCACGAGGTTAGTTGCACGATGATATCTCCTGTCAAGCGAGAATATATCTTTTTTCATCCACGGAGTCCATGCTTGCGATGCATGTTCCATTGTGGGAATTAAGTAGGTCTTCATGATTCTTGGCAACGTTACAGGCGTAAAGGTTCTGAAGATCCGTCGAAGCACACCTAGAAGCTTTGAAGCACGCTTGTAAATGACCTCACAATGCACGCTGTTCTTTATGCTGCCACATATCCAGACTCCAAGATCCTTCTCCGATTCGGTCCAGCTCAAAATCGTCTGCCCAAAGTGATATTCGTACTGAAAGGGCTTACCGATTTGCAGTAACTTGCATTTTTGAAAATTGAACGGCAGTTTATTTCTAACTGACCATTCGTGTAATGCATCCAAATCACTTTGGAGTTTTACGCAGTCTGCAGTTGATTTTATTCGCATCCAAAGTTTAACATCATCCGCAAAAAGAACTACCTTGCATGAGGGCGTCTCAGTTAAATTATTGATGTAAACTAAGAAAAGCACTGGTCCGAGGACGGAACCTTACGGCACATCACTGGAGGTTGTGATTGTACCCCGTTAACACATCTGGCAAGATCCTATGAAGTTCTTATTAGTTTACCGATCCTGGTGTTTGATTAATCACGCCACCCGGAAAGCCATCGAAAGTATCCACGCGACAGCTCTAACATGAAACTTATAGAGGGAAGAAACGACGCTCCAGGAAATCTTGGCGTCCAGAGAAAGATGAAGAAAATGGGTTTAGAGTGAAATAACCGAATAAAACGTGTTGATGCTCTGTATCCTACCAGGGACTGGATTCTGAAAAGGATTTCTGATATGTTGTGCAAGTATTTGGTCTGAACGTTTGTCTGTCACATTGGTTGCAAGCTGGACAATGGTTAGCATACATTGGTTGATATCAAACAGGGTTTACATTGTGAAAACATCATTATCTCACACTGCTGTTGACCGCTCATATTGGAGGCATTGTGTAAAGCGACGTTTGCAAGCTGAGGAGGAGCAGATACAGCTCTTGGCTGCTAAACGTAGATCACGCTGACGGCGTGCAACTGACGCCCTACAACCGAGTTCTGACTATCGTTGCAAGCGCCTCGGGAGAGATTTTTCCTTCCAAATCGGACTGTTTAGTCATTCAAGAAGCTGTAGAACATGGAAATTCATGCGATTGTGATGTACATCCATGGTCGACATCGACCGAGGGAGGCTAACAACAACACACCATGTTGCTAAAACTCACGTTGTTCGTGTGATTTTGGCTGAGCAGACGAAAGCAGTGCAGTTCTTTGTCTGTAAAGTGAGCGGTAGAGATCAAGATCTTTCTAAATGGCAGAATCAAGCAGTTATTATCTTTCTTAAAAATAACCTAAAATTAGACTGTTAAGTGGTCTATTTCCTGATTGCAACTCACCATAGTTTAGATCTTTTGGAATAACATCATTTTCCGTTCCGTGCACATGATACAGCTGCGTTGTCGTCGTAAGGTGAATATGATCCGTAGATCAGCTGTGAAAAGCACTTCAGCATTTTGTTTTACTTTTCCATTCCACAATATAATTAGGATGCCATGGATGCAGAGCATTCAGAATACGCTCTCTTGTTTTATGTGGATGGTCAAGATTTTGCTGCCGTACAGTAAAGATTCAATACGCACGCGCTGTATATCATCAACTTTGGTATTCACAGCCCTGAGAGTTCAAACTGGACACAATAACAGCTGCTCTGCCAATCCGCTTATCAATCTCAGTGTCTAGCGAGAGGTTATCCGCAATGGTTGAACCAATATATGTGAAATGTTGTACTGGTTCAAGCTGACAGTTTCCAATAGTGATGATTAGAGGCGATACAGTCCCGTAACCAAGGACTTTGGTCTTGCTCATGCTGATTGTCAGCCCGAATTCGTTGCACGCTGACGAAAAACAGTCAAATAGCGACTGGAGCTTCTCTTGGTATTCAGCAATAAAGGCTGCATCGTCGGCAAACAGTAGGTCTCAGATTAGCTTATCTCATACCTTTGCTTTTCAATTTAAAAAGCTCATCGTCACATTATTTGCGTAGTTAAATATCTTTTCAAAAGTTTAAAAAGCGTGCTTTAGTAGTAGCAGAGCAAAGAAAATGCCAAACCGCGTTTGAGCAAGGTCACATCCTTGTTTGACGCCTCGGTGAATTTCAAAAGCTTTTGAACGTCAATTGTGACCCGCTGTTCTGAAGTCATGCGAGCTGGCGCTTTGTGGCCCACTAAGTGGTCTATTCAGGCATTCATTGAATACGGGAACCGTACCAACTCAATGGAAAACCGGTGTTATCACACCAATCTACAAAGGAGGCAGTCGTTCTGATCCGGCGAATTACCGCCCCGTGACGCTTCTTTCAGCGGTTTCTAAAATTTTGGAACGCCTGGTGTGTGAACGACTTGTTGAACATCTCGAGAACCATCAGCTAATAACTTTCACACAACACAGATTTAGGAAAACATATTCATGCCTGTCTAACTTGCTCACGACTCTAAATGACTGGACGCAAGCACTAGACCAAGGGGGTTCCGTTCATGCCGGTTACTTAGATATATCTAAAGCATTCGACAGAGTGAATCACTCCTTACTGCTTCAGAAGCTGCCGAATGTTGGCGTCATCGGAAACCTACTAACATGGTTCACAAGTTACCTGTCTGGACGCAAAGTAAAAGTCAGAATAGATGGTGAAACTTTTCGAACAATTGAAGCCACGAGCGGAGTCCCTCAGGGTTCGGTTCTCGGTCCGATACTGTTTCTCATATTTATAAACGATCTACCGAAATTACTAGCATGTAAGCTTGTTTTATTCGCAGATGATGTAAAAATCTGGACGAAGGTCAACTCTATCGAGGACTGTCATGTTCTGCAAGGAGATTTGAATAAGTTGCACCAGTGGTCAATCCAAAACGAACTGCCATTTAATTTTCGTAAGTGCAAAATTTTGCAAGTCGGAAAACCCTTTCCCTTTACCTACAAACTTGGCAGCCACCCGCTTGAATGGAGTACATCACAAAAAGATCTCGGAATCTTGGTGTCTGGCACTTGAAGAACAGCCTACAGTGCGAAGCCGTCTACAAGCGTGCGTGCAGCTTGCTAGGTTTACTGAAACGCATTTTCGGACGTTTCCCACCACACTCACTCGCGAAATTACTAAACACTTACATACATCCTGTCGTTGACTACGCTGTACAAGCTTGGACGCAATGGATGGAAAAAAACATCTCGCTCCTCGAACGAATTTATCACAAGGCAACCAAAATGGTTACCGGATTAAATAATTTACCCTTTGAGCAGCGACTGACCAGACTTGGACTGTGCACCCTCGAGCGCAGGCGTATCCTACACGACCTCACTCTGACATATCGAATCATCTATGCGAAATTCCACCCTCTCAAACACCTCTTCAAATTTAGTTCGGTTGTTCCCACACGCAGCCACCCTTTGACCCTTCAAATCCCACACTCACGATTGAATTGTCGTCGTCACTTCTTCGCTGTTCGTGTATGCTTCTTGTGGAATAGCTTGCCGACAGATATTGTTACCTCAGCGAACGAGCACCTCTTTAAACAAAGGTTACG
>JACCGJ010012565.1:0-15416 GCA_013407085.1 Atriophallophorus winterbourni
AGAATTAAAGGTCAGTAAACCGTTTAAGATACGACTGATGCTTTGTAAATAAAAGCCTTTCAGCTTCCCTTCATGTCTTGCATAGATGTTCCAGGTTTCACTGCCGTAAAATAAAGCATTTAGTACACTCGCGATGTATACCATCATCATTTTATTTACAATCAACTTGCCATTGACCCAGACACGAGAGTTCAATCGGGACCAAATGACAGCTGCACTGCCAATCCGCTTATCGATCTCCATGTGTTTAAAAGCCTAAATGGAATCATTTTTCTTTTATTATATTCATGAAATTTGAACAACATAGTTGAACTAGGTGTGAACATGAAGCAAATGTTCTTGCCTATATTGCCACATGAACAGTTATTGCCGGTTTAGCACATTACTTGAAAAAAGCTTTGAATCAGAGAGCGCAACGCAATATATGTAGACTGGAAGTGAAATTTAGGACGAATTTTCAACTGTCTTTTGAAAATGATTTCATGGAAATTAGAGTAAACAAACCACGTTGATCAGATCTACAATTACTTTTAAAACAGGCGAATAGATGTTAAGGATTTTATGCTGCGCACGCAATAATATTGCATTTACCTCAGCTACATAGCTAATATTTAAGAGAACATAATTTTGGAGCTCCAAACTTCATTGTTCCTTTATGATTTAAAAAGTGTTTCTTACATGGATTACGAATGATTTTCTTAATCTACGGTTAAAATCCATAATCGGATACTTATTTATTTATTTTTCAACTATAAATAACTCCACTCTGAATGATTAATTTGTTTTGGAACAAAATCGACTTAATTGCGAATCATGATTTCTAGTGTACTAATTGCATGCCTTCACAAACATACACGCAGTTTGACAAGTAAAAAACATTGTTTCGCTACTTAAAAATTGTGGAAACACGAGATAATTAAGTTTAAATAATATTTTGTTTGATAAAAATGTTTTTTCTCCAATCATAGTTGTGTTATATAAAATCATTTTTAATTATAATCTAATTTTGTCCACCAATTTGAGCTGAAGGTCAATCAATATCGTTTCCACTGTTGGTTGATTTTGACTCATGCTTTGTTGCGGACCTTCTGGTACGGCTGAATAGAGCAGATAATTATTACTCAAATTTATACCGTATGTAAGTTTTCAGCGTATCGACAGGTTATAACTTTGAATATGTTTCCGAAGTCGTTCAATTTCAAGTTAGACAGGGCTGAAAGTGACTAAAAGCCAATCAACTTATAGTGTAAATGTATACGGCGCTAGATGGGTTAGATAATATATCAAAATTTCAATCAATTATTTATTTGTATAATGCCTTTTTTGTTGTGTCGACGAATGTCAATAGCTCACAACACATGAAGTTGGTTTTATCGTTCTTTGGTATAAAGGAATCATTTTAGTCTGAAATAAATTCAATACAGAGGAAACGTGATTATGTGCAAAGGTATTTTGAGCATTGAATCTGCCGCAAACCTATCGAGCGTAGTATATTAATCGTGTCTGACTTGTGATAAGAAAAATTGCTCAGGAGTTTGGGAGTTTCAATTAGAGATGGGATTGCAATCATTATTGTAATAAATATCATCAGAAGATAATGAAATTACAAGGTTTTCATAACCTTAGCTCCCATTTGTTTGAGTTGAGCGCAATGATACGTCCTGTTTCACGAATAACTTTAACGATAAATCGTTTTAACTGCGGCGGCCAAGAATTTGGTCAACCCTTTCGGGCTTCATAAGTCTACCGAGATTGAAAATTGCATATATATCTCTCAATAAAATGAATAATTTCGAAAAATAATCATTTATGCTAAACAAGTTGTTGCTTGCAAAACCTCACAAAGAATTTGGCATTCGTTGTCACGAAATCAGTTATATTTAATTCTGAATTTTCTAGTTTATCACTTACGTGCCAGAATTTGATCAGTGTGTCGCGTAATCAGGTAGATTAAAACTATACTGGGATACGATCACTAAACCAAAAACCTAACATCCCTGAGTATGCGGCACTTGCCTAGATCAAGGCTTGTTATATCATACATACTTTATTGGGTCAAGTGAGGATTAGTGGAGACCTGAGCTCGCACGCATTACCTTCCCTTCAGCGTGGATTCTTTCAACAGCAGTGTTTTCTATCGGACTATTTACCTACTAACTCGCAAACCCAGACTAAGTGCTGCATCATTGTATTTGCCGCTTCTGATAAAAAATTGACTCACTGGTGACAGTATTATTGCCTTCCATGTTGTTGCCGTGCTCGAAAAAAATCATAGAATAATTTTACTAAATTCGTCCCTTGTATGTGACTCAGAACTCGGTTATGTATATTGGTTTAGTGCTAAGCTTGCAGACAAATACGGACGATATTTACATTTTTTGCTTAATACTGGCTCTTATTAGCAACACTTCGTTTAAACAGATGTGGATAGAATAGAAGTTTCCCACACCGCCGAGCGAAGCGAAAATAAGGTTTTGATACGCGCAGTGGAAATATTTGAAGCAGTTTCAAGATTTAAGTTATTTTTTCACACATGTTCCGACGATACGCTTGCTTTCATCATTGGCTATGAAACTTTTTGCTTGTCATAATTCAGAATACTGATGCAATCTATCTTCGACGCCTGATTCGTGGACAATAAATAGGTTACCATCCTGGTTGGTAAGCAACGATCATTTATTCACTCTCCTTATTGCTTTTAAACAAAATCACATTTATTAGCGCCTTACAATAGGGAAATTTGTTCGGTTAACAGTTTTATTTGGTCGATAGCAATGAATTATCCCGTATTTTATTAAGTAAATTTATCGCGCACCCAATTCTTACTTTTATACGCGCTAAATATGAACTTCACTATTGACGAGCTTCGCTATCTTGTGACTAGCGTGTCCAATTGCCTGTATATGTAATTTCAAGCCTAGGTATGTCAAGTCTCGCGTATTTAGATGCTAAACGTGAGCCGAGATAATATCAGATTGCTAAAAACTATACATCAACAGAGAAAACATAATTGCAGCGTTAATCCAATGTGTTTATGAAGAAAACTTGTTGCGAATCAATATTGAAATGTGATACTCGCGCAACAAGGAAGTACTGCCCATGATGCCACTACACTGTTCTTTCTTCGCGAATGTTTTGTTTGATGCATTTGGTCGCAGGAACATTGGATTGTACACTTGATTGATATTGTTATATGCTTCTAGCCGGTTTGGTAAATATTGCTTTGAACATCAAGACCGTCCTATATTTGCAACAAACGCCACATACCACTGCATTATTGATAGGCTGTTTCAGACAAATATTAGCAATTCTCAATTGCATCAGAACAATGGGATTATTAGCCTTCTATAAAATTAATTTCACCTCTATGAACACATTAAATTCTCACATTTTTTATGAAGCGAGTCTTTGTAACGTTACTAAACACACAATTTATCTGCTTCCTGAATACACTATATGATTTCATCCTCAAACCAACCGAAAAACGTTGCCATCAACGTGATTCGATTTCTAATGGTTTTATGCTAAAAATGTTGCATCGGTTCATTAATTATTTATTCTCCTGAGCAAGCTGCAGGAGGTTGTATTAATGGGTGCCTCTTAACCTCTTTGAGAAGCTATCTTCTTGATCACAAAACAACTGTACGTATAGATGGTGTGACCTATAGGGACATCGAAACCACTAGTAGAGTCACACAAGGTTTGGTACTTGTTTCGCTTCGCTTTTAGTCTACAACATCGACCTTCAGAAAATGTCACTGCCGAAATGGTTCTTTATGTGGATGATACTAAACTTTTGATGCGAAACATGCCAATTGTGAACTGTTTAATCTTTCAAAGCAATTTGGATACAATATACTGCTGGTCAGAGTGGAACAAGCTCCCATTCGACTCCAGAAAGTACAAAATGTTGTAATTAGGTAAAGATATCCCATTCTCATACAACCTAGTCTCTGAAGTCTCTGACTGTGCGGCACTTTGCCTGGATCAGGCTTGTGCTTTCATACAACCGAGCTAGCCGCATGCTATGTGTGCTCCAGCGTATTTTTGGACATTTTGCCCGTCAAACATTCCCCATGCTCATAAATAGGTATATTAACCCAGTGATGGATTACTCTGTGCTAGCTTAGGCACGGTGGCTATTAAAGGACATCATGCTGCTCGAGAGTATTTATCACTGAGCAACTAAAATGGTTGACTGTCTCTGCAACCTATAATATGGAAATCGACTTGTGTATCTTAATTTGGATACACTGCTTCGCAGACATGTTCGATTGGATCTAATGCTCACTTATAAAGTAATGTTTCAATCGATGTCATTTTTACTAAATTCCTTAGCACTCTCACTTCATTTTTCAAAAATTGTTGCAATCTTATCATGTATTCCAGTCCTAGATGATACCAATCGCTTGTCAAAATTATTCTACGAAATTTTCCATGAATTTACTCCATATACTAATGAAATCATTTTACCTGTTAGGTCCCAGAATGCTCACTGATGTACTTACCTGCATATTGGATCTAATTTGAAGTAAGCTGCATGCAAGCGTTAGTCTCTAACTATTAACCTCGTTGATTCTTGGTCTGTTTATTTTATGTCAATTTGTACACAGTCCATTTTATTACATGTATCACACGGTGACAATACTTATACCAAATATTTTATATATTTTTAAAAAAATACATATACTTATGAATTTAATGGTTTAAAACCTCGCTGTTCATAAGTTATAAGCCCGCGGTTCTTGAATCGACTACTTCTTAACCTTTTTCAAATAATGACTAAGTTTTATTCAGGTAAGTTGTTTTATCTTGTTTGTCCGATAATATAATTGCGTATCTAATGCTTCTGTTCAAGAATTATGTAGAGGACACCTTTCGCTTTCAGTGTACATCCGACAGCGAATACTTCAAAGATTCGTCTATCTTCCTTCAAAGACAAGGTTGATGCTAAAAAAACATGCCATCATTCTGAACTTGCTGATAATTTGCGACGTCGTCGTGGTTCTCAAGTTGACACCTGGTTGGCCTTGAACTACATATCATCTACTGTGTTTGAAGGTGTGAACAGAACTAAACATTGATCTCTCCTACGACCGATCTATATGGGTTGGCTCAATGTGAGACATTGATTAATATGGTCAATTATGTGTTGAGTCCAGTTCCACAAAAGTAAAATGTTAGTAAGAGCTTTACAAAAGCAGCAGGCTGGCTAGTCAAGGATATTTCGAATTGCAACGATGAGATCAGATGGTCTATCCTAAGAGGTGGTTAAATGCCTTACATGATACGGCTGCGAGTAAACTCATGGTTGCACCTATGTTTTGTTCAAAACAATACAAAATAATGAATACGGTTATGCATTTTTTGACACTTTATGTCTTTTATTATCTGTTAGTATTCTGACGACACTGCTTAATACCTGTTCTTCGTGCAGATGAATTTACATTTCTTATTCAAAATATCGTGTAACACTAATTTTACCACACAGTCTAATAAAAAGAACCTTGTCTTGTAAAACTTCAAACAATGGAACCGCAGACTGAAAGTGGGTCCCACTTCAGTGATACAGGACTAAGCTGCTCAACAACTAAAAATATCTGTTATTTGACTTATATAAACACTGGTATAAACTACGATTAGGCTAAAGTTGATTCTTATTGCCAACACCAACATGTTAACATTGTTTCCGTTTTCGATTGGGTTTAAATATTAATCATGAGCGTTTCAGTTTGCTGTCGTTTACGCTTCTTGCACACTAAGCCATTTTGTAAGAAATCGAGTTTTACGCCTATAACGACAGTTTACCTTCAACCGTTGCTCACGCCACTAGCTTGCATGACTTTTAAACGAAATTAGACGAATTTTTATTGCATTATTCGTTTCCAGAACACTTATATACTGTTCAATCTATGTTCTTATATTGTTTATACACTTAAATTTCAATTTTTACCATCCTGTGGTTGTTGTTGAGCTTGTTGCTTTTTAGACCATTAAAAACCTTGAATTACCTTGAATTAAATATGGCTTTAGAAATGATATTGATCATATAAGAACCACAAAATAATTATCCTTTCTTGTTTTTATCTTGTCGGATTTAGCCCAAAGTAGCTTGAAAACAACGCGATGGAGAGATCCCGTTGACGAACATTGAAGTTTTACGTTTGGGCATTCATGTTTTCAACAAAAGATTCGACTGCTCATCTCAACTTTCACTGCAAGGTTAAGGTTGTTCGTCAAAAACTCCAGCTATCTGCAATAGCACAACTTTTGTGTTGGCCTCCTCGTCTATTTCGACCATGGATGTACATCCACAACATCGCATCAATTTCATGTTTTGGGCAACTTTTTGAATGACAACAGTCCATTCGGGAGGAACAATCTCTCCCGCACGTTTGCAACGATAGTCAGAACCTCTTGTTTGCAGCATCAGTTTGCACGCCGGCGGCGTAATCCTGCTTTCATCAGCATCCAGGAGCTGTATTTGCTCCTCCCGGCTTGAGTCTAGACGCTTTACACAATGCTCCGTGTGAGCGGTCACGAGCAAGTTTCTTCCCCTCCCAGCTTGCGTGGTCAATTCAAGAGCTTTGATATCTCTTTTGCAACATCTTTGTCCAGTCAAGTGCGGGTCCTGCCCAATGGTCGACTATCCTAAATTGCAAACTCACCGTAAGAGTGGAATCACTTTTCGGAATACGAATAGCACAACTACTTTTGCACAAAAAGTATAGGGAATCTCATCAGCAGTCCTAAAATGCATATCGAGTGTATCGCTAGACGTATACATATGAGATAAACGAAAATACTATTTTGAATCCTACGCTAAACATTAGTTTCGATACGCTCGTTTTACTCACCTGCAGACGGAGGTTCAAAATAAGTAATCGCAGAAACAAATCGCGGCTTTCAACTTCTTGGCTTCAGTCTATACACTTGCGTGTCATTTTGACAAGGTGCCAAATTTGCTATAGGGAAGATCTCTATCGTACATCGTCAGCTTCTCTATTGTGAATTTTACTTTACGCTTCTCTGTCGATTTTTGAGCATTCAAGCATCATTATGAGTTATCGATTTAATGCGGCCTTCAATCAGGCCGAAGATGACTCTACAGATGACACTGAGTATACATTTCATGACAGAAAGAGCTGCTGATACGGATTATCTTCGAATCGACGGAAAATACATATTATCGGTTTAGTTAGCATCTTTTAGACAAAATGACAAAATGTATATTCTTCTTGACACTAGGCTCTGGGGCACAATGGGAGTACTTCGATAACGGAATAAACTGGCAAATCCTAATATGAAATCTGTGCCATTGTTACCCCCAAATATATTGTAAGATTACTCAAAATGGAGAACATACACTATCAAAAAAAAAATTTAGGAACAAAAAACAATCAGAGATGATTTCATTATTCGTTACAGTTAACAAGGACAGTTGCTTAAATCAATGTTGTGTTTTGATCTCACTATGCGCTCTAACGTTATTTTGTTTCCGGTTGATTATAATTTCACCACGAAAAGATATCATGGTCCATTCCTTTTCACGAATCAATTTCCTTTATGCAATGTGCTGTGTTGCTCACACTCCATGTAAATCCCTATATTCATCGTATTGTCGGCTCACTCAAGGGTTTCTGTTGTAGTATGACCCAGAGAACTACGTTTTTTGAAAGACGCTCATCCGAATGCCAATTACGTATTCAATTGCCTGATAGCAGTATCGCCTGAGAATTATTCGTAAACATGTGTGACAACAATCTGTCACCACCGCCATCAACATCTGAAGTCTGTCGACTTACTCGCGAACATGTATTCCGAACACAAAAGCCATCACACGCTTTTCGGAATACATCTGAACGAAATGAAATGTTATCGGGACCACGTAAGTTTATGGTCACATATGCCGTATAAATTAGTGTGAATTGTGATTAAATTTTAATAGCCAGATTTCTTGCTACAGTCAGCTTTACATTGTCAGATGTCAGCCATCAAGGGAAAGTTATCGCTGGTGCGCCTACTTGTTTATATGGTTTTGCTGACGAGTCTGTGCACAGTATGATGACAAATGACTGGAAAGCATCCCACATGACGAATCCCCCGCCGTTACCGCCGCGATCATATTTTCGAATGCAATCTGGGATCACAGTAGCAAATTTGTCTCTTAATGAGAGGTCGCCCCTTCCTACTCATACTGGAGAAAAGCTCGATAACACACAACATCATTCCAGGTAAGACTCTATTCACCTTTTCACAGATAATCGTGTAGATTTTCATTTAATTTTCGGCAATCAATGTTCTTGCACTTTTCGCGTAATATCATCGATAGTGTTTCATTTATGGTTTTATTTTTTACTTTTTTAATTCCGATTTGAAAAATGTTCAAGTAAATATAACAGTTTAATTATTAAATCACTGTTTATTGTTAAATCTATCTTTTTGTTTATTATAAACGTCACTTTTTGGGTGGTAATGAAAGTAGGCTTTTCCATATCGCTAGCGCGCATGGTTCATTTTTATGGGGAATTGTAATTTTCAATTATAAAAATAGGAGCTCGGATCTATACATACACCAACACAGTTACATAATGGATATGGGCTAAGATATTCTCAGGTTGCTCAGTCAGATATATAAGAAGTGACGGTAAGGCTCCAGAATGTGCACGGACGCAGATCACTGCTGATGGTAAATCAACACAGCATGGTTTTACATATGCAGTACAAAATTGCTCGATTGCACATTTTTGCGTGTGGAAACAGCTCCGCTTTGTTTCCACTTAAATTAACTTCAGAGGAGTTCGCTTGAATTACGAGGAAGTACTTTACACATATCAGCTGCCAATCCTGTTCCTTGTTTAACTTTCACGTGCAAGATTCTCAAAAAGGATGGCATATTAGCTGTGATGTGATCCGTGAAGTGGCTTCCCTGTTTTTCTCCCTGAGATTGATAGTTACGTCTCAGAATCCAAGTAACGGCTAAGTGGAAGGTGTGCCTCACGGTTAAAAATTCATTCACTCCTTGTTTGTCGATTTCGTTAAGTCAGGTATCACAATCGTTTGAGAAATGGCCCTATCCTACCAGTATGTTGAACTGATTTAGCGGCATGCGGATCCTGAATATTACTGTCCCTTCTAATGCATTGCAAACGCGCGAACCCGGGTCGTGGGGTTTGTGTGTGTGATGGAGGATGCATGCAATAGCTTTTTGATTTAGATCTGGCTGGTTTTTGTTTCACTAACCTAAACTTGATATTGACAACTCGGAAGCAAGCAGCAGATTTAGGGACTTAACAGCAACCTTTTTCTGCACATATAAACGTGTCAACTATGAACTTCGTATGACTCCAGCCCGGTTCTCTACGTGAATGCATTTTTTAGACACTGCTGTTAGTTTCGTTTGGTATCTCTCATTTTAACCTTTATATTGTTTGATTGTTTTGTGTAATGCAAGTAATTTGCTTATGTGTGCATGCTCTTTTCCTGCAGACCTGGTATTAACTCAGACTGTAAGGTTGTTTGCGCTGAAATCCTCGACATGCCAGGCAACAGAGTGTAAATCGAATTATTTTACCTATGTGAACTACTCACCCCGGCATGGATAGCTCTTTTTCGTTTGCATCGCAGTTTAACACAATGAACCACACCCATAATTGCCCTTGTTCTTTTGGATCATCTCATTCGCAACTAGGGGACAAGCTAAAGCACGATAAAGAAGAATGGAAAAGGTTGTGCAACAACATGGACTTGGAGCCAGTTGAACCACTATCATTGATACGACTAAGTCGTAAACCTACTTCTTCAAATCTGGACCAGCCAAGATTGCTTAGAATCACGGTTCACTCTGAAAGGGATCTTAAAAACATCTTACTATCCGCTTTTCTCCTGCGTGGGGAGCGTTCAGAGACCACTGCAAGGATCTTTGCTGATGTGCCCTGGTGGGAAAGGGCCCGAAAGGACCAGCAACAAAACCAAACGAAACAGAGGGGTGATCGAAGTATAATCCTTTTGGGAGTTCCAGAAGCTGATAAAGCAACTGATAAAGCGGTGCAGCGCAAACACGATCAGTTACAATGGAGATTCCTCAGTGATATACTTGGTTTGCATGATGTAGCTGTGACGGACACGTTTCGCATCCCCAAATCTACGAATTATAAGGGCATCGGTCCTAAGCCTCTTAAAATAACGTTCTTGCGTAATGATATGTTGAACACGGTCAAAACTCGGTGGGAAAATGGCCGCAGAATAATCCTGCGAGAAATTAGACTAGGTGCATCAAAACACCATATTGGAAAGTTAGATGCACCACTAAGTTCAATAGAAACACTACCAAGTCAATCAGTTGTTGACTTGTCAGAAACAATTTCAGCCGATACGATAGATCACTGTGTTCCAACAGTACAACCCTAAAACGATCAAGCATCCCTGCAAGCAAAAAACCTTCAGTTGCCGACTCTGGAGTAGTCGGCCTAACATATATTCTGCATTCCACTAGCCTTCTTCCCCACACCCCATCCTTGTTGAGAAAAACAACTATGAAATGCATCTACACCAACGCACAATGTCTCGGAAACAAAATCGGTGAACTGCGTGCAGTTTTTTTGAGATGTTCACCTGACATCATCGCCGTAACGGAAACGTGGCTGCAGACTCAGAAAACAAATAGTGAACTTGAATTACCAGGAATGTCACTTATTCGTCATGACCATGAAACCAGAGGAGGAGGAGTAGCTTTGTAGTATAGCTAAAAACATTCTGTGCCCTGAGATTACAGATCCAGACATCGTATTGCTGAATACACTCTGGTGCTCAATCCGACTAGCTAACGGCGAAGACCTTGTTTTGGGAGTAGTATATCGCCCACCGTCTGCACAGGAAACTTACAATCTGGCCCTACTGGATAAAATTCGCATGGTTACTTCCAGATACACTTGTGGATTTTTGATTATGGGTGACTTCAATTTCCCGAATCTACAGAGCAGTACCATTTACCCAGAACACTCCCTCGAGCGCGCATTCAGTGAGTTGTTTGACGATATTCCTCTTTATAACCACATTACATGTAATACCCGATACCGCTGAAACGATTTACCCTCACTCTTAGATCTCGTTCTGACAAGCAATGAACATGACATTGATAACGTTGCTTACGAAAGTCCACTGGGACTAAGTGATCACGTCGTCATCCAGTTTGACTATCTGTTTGAAGCTGTGAGAACAAATGATGCCCGTAAAAGAGTTAGGCGGATCAACACTATGGCGTTGAGTGATGCTCTGAAAAACACGTTTAACTGCCAACCGGAAACCAGCAACGTACATTACTTTTGGATATGGCTAATATCTAATCTCAAAAGTTCAATCGAAGTGAGCTCCGAATTTGTCCTCAGGAACTCAATAAAAAACTTTGAATTTAAATTAGGAAGCCGAACTCGTAAGTGGTTAACGGTACGCAACATTGCTTGGCGACACCATCGGCAAAACCCATCATCCGAGACCTGGGAAACATTCCGTTTACTGCGGAACAGAGTAAACAAATTTGTCATCCAAGACAAGTTGTGCTTCCAAGAAGTGATATCAAGCATGATGGAGCGAAACCCCAAAATACTATATCGTATGGTTAACGATCAAGCTAAGGTGAAACCTGGAGTAGCGTCCGCGAACACATCAGCTGGACCAACAACAACTGCAGCAGAAACTGCTGATGCTTTAGCCACGTTTTATTCATCGGTATTCAACCCGATAGAACATGCAATAAACAGCCCAAATCCAACAATTTCAAACACGGTTGCCTTAAGTGAAATAAGTGTCACTGAGAAACGCGTCCTCCAAGGTTTATTTAATCTTAAAACCGGAAGGTCTCCTGGGGCCGACGGAATAACCACGAAAATATTGAAGCAATTTGCGAGGTTGCTATACAAACCACTGACTTATTTGTTCGAGCAAACACTGGCAAGCGTAGTGATTCCTACAGATTGGAAACGAGGAATAATTTCTCCAATTTACAAAGGTGGAAATCGCTCCGATGTTTCCAATTACCGACCCGTTACTCTGTTACCAGTGATTTCAAAAATACTTGAGCAACTCATTGTCGACGATCTAATGAAACATTTCGAGAATAATCAGTTGCTTTCGAGGAACCAGCATGGATTCAGACGAAATTATTCCTGTTTGTCTAATTTACTGGTAACGCTAGATGATTGGACAAAATCGGTAGATAAAGGACAAGCAATACACGCGTGCTACTTAGATATATCAAAAGCATTCGATCGTGTTGACCATTCCCTACTACTGCAGAAGCTTGAAAGGCTTGGTATTACTGGAAAGTTGCTGGATTGCCTAAATGACTACCTAACAAATCGCACTAACCAGGTACGTGTTGATGGTGCATTATCCAAACCAATTGCAGCAACTATCGGAGTTCCCCAAGGCTCAGTCCTTGGTCCGATCCTCTTTCTGGTTTATGTCAATGAAATACCGGAAATTGTTCGATGTAACATTTCGTAATTTGCGGACGACATAAAGATTTGGCGCAGCATTTGTAGTCCAGAAGACTGTCTGCTATTACAAAAGGATCTTGATACGCTTCACAGCTGGTCGTTGAAGAACAACTGCCCGTTTAAACTCAACAAATGCAGGATCAATGAATGTGGGGAATCGATTAGAGTTCACATATCACATAGGTTCGCATGTCCTTGAAAATTGCAGTGAAGAAAAATATTTGGGTGTTTGGATATGCTCCAGTTTAAAAACATCACTTCAAACTAACAGTGCGTTTAAAAAAGCAACACGTGTTCTAAATCTACTCAAACGTGTATTTGGGAAATTTTCGCCCAAGAAATTTCCAAGGTTCATGAATACATACTTGAGACCAGTCATGGAATACGGTGTGCAGTCATGGTTTCCGTGGCTCAAGAGGGATGTGGAACTTATGCAGCGAATCTGTCACCGCTCAACGAAACTAGTTCTCAGCATTCGAAACAAACCATATAAAGAAAGGATAGCTCAACTGAATCTGTTTGATTTTCCCTATCGACGAATCAGAGGAGACCCTATCTCACTTTACAAAACATTCCATACCCCGAACCATCCCTTACAGGATTTATTCACACGAAGGGATACGAGGAATTATCGGAACCATGAATATGTGCTGGTCGCACCCCATTCCCGCCTGAACTGTGGAAGGTATTTTTACTCTGTCCATGTCTGTTTTACTTGGAACAGTTTACCTTCAACCGTTGCTCACGCCACTAGCTTGCATGACTTTAAAACGAAATTAGACGAATTTTTATTGCATTATTCGTTTCCAAAACACTAACATACTGTTTAATCTATGTTCTTATATGGTTTATACACTTAAATTTCAATTTTTACCATCCTATGGTTGTTGTTAAGCTTGTTGCTTTTTAGACCATTAAAAACCTTGAATTACCTTGAATTACCTTGAATCCCACAAAACAAGAGGCGCCGATTTGTCATAGACGTTTATTACTAGCAAGTCAAATAACAAAACACATACTTATCTTAATGTAATGGAAAAGGTTTGTGACAGATCGGGGAATCATAATCATGAAAAAATAAAGTTTGTAATGAATCTGTGAGAGTAGTTTATTTGTAACGTTTCGCTTCTGACACAAAAGCTTCGTCAGACCAACGCAAACAAACAATCAGAACGGTGATCCTCAACATGTCTGTTCCGGTTGTCACTTCAATCTGATTTGTCAGTCGATTTCGTGTCAACTGGTACACATCAATCCATCGCCACGCAGGGCTCGTTTGGCCGACAATGAAGAATGGCATATCCTTCGATTGCGGCTGGCGTTGTCCATTTTTTCATACTGCTGAAGATGTTGTCGCTCGAACCGTTCGAATTCAATCCTTCCGAAACTCAAAATATCACGAGTTCGAAATTATCGTCGTCCGTATTTTCGGCGCTTACTGCTCTTGCATTGTGCTGCACGGTGGCGCTCTGTATATCATTCGAAAGCTCTCGTGATTCTCACTCATCGCTAATGCACTTCGCACATTCACCATAGGATTACCAAAAAGAAAAAACAGCGCTATATATACGTGCTGTGAGGTCGTATTTTTGTTGCTCTGACACTTTTGGACATATCTTCGCTGAACATGCGTTTCGATCTTGTCAGCCGATCAGAAGCAAAGCTATCAATAAAGACGTGAATATCTCAGTTTTCTCATGAGCTCAAACGTCTTCTCACCAACAACCATCCTATGGTCTTTGCATTCATTACAAAGATCGTGTCGAGATACGCATTTTAATACTCGATTCTGCGTTCTATCTTGCGTAGTTAACGAATTATCGTGGATTATTTGTTAGATGACGACATCACAATAGAAATACCAAAAACAGAAAAACGGCGTTCTATATACGTGCTCTGCGGTCGTATTTCGTTGCTCCGACACTGTTGGTCATATCTTCGCTGAAACTGCGTTTTGATCTTGTAAGCCGATCCGCATATATTCGACGTGAATATCTCAGTTTTCTCACGCACTCAAACCTTTTCCCGCCGCCAAATATCTCATGTTTTTTTCACTCATTGAAAAGATCGCTTCTAGCCAAACACTTTTATACCCGATTCTGCGTTCTATCTTGTGAGTAAACGAGTTATCGCGGATTATTTTTTAACAATTTGACTGCGTCGTGCGCCGTATGTGGTACACGCAATGACGTGCCAAACTGCGACGTGCACCATATATGGTACACGCATTATCGTGACGCTATATGGCGCACGATGCCCCCATAGATAGCCGTTTCTGTTCCACGCAACGTGTACCAATTGAGGCTCACTGTTTTTATGTCAGAATCTTGAAGAATCGTAGCAAAGCGGCGAACAACCTCCCACCTCGCTGTCTTCTCTGGTTTTGAAGTTAAACAGGTTTCAACACGTCGCACCACGGAAATACAGGCTATATTGGCAGTCGCAGTCATAGGGTTTAATGACGAGATCACTAGTTCGAAAACGGCCAGGTAGATCAGTCGTTCAATCACCCAACTTTCAACCGGCCAGCCCAATTCAGTGAACTAACATAAGTGACGAAGATCCATCACAACGACAGAGAAATCGATCGAGTTAGCAGTGACGGTGCGGATTATTCACCTGGATCCGATAAGTAATGATAGTGCTCCGGTTACATGTACTTTTGGCGGATTAAATGTGCGTACAACTTGTGATGATATTTTGACTGATGAGTGTGTAAAGCTTGTGAACGATACTAGCAATGTAATGACTGCAGATGTATCAATGGCCAGTGCAAGAATTTACGTCCGGCTCAGAGAGTAGTACTTGATACAATACAAAGTAGATTGTCGCAAATGGGAGAACAGTTTGCAAAAACGATGAGTTCAATACAACCACTCATTAATCCTGAAACTTCAGAACTATAGGAAATAACATGTT
>JACCGJ010012571.1:0-10869 GCA_013407085.1 Atriophallophorus winterbourni
GTGCGTTCCAAAGACAACATGAGGATCATACCAACTATTCCCTTACGGATAAAAATCAGGAAATAATGAAGGCCACATAGAGTCAAGTCTATTCTTGAAACCCCCTACCGAAGTAGAACAAACAACTTCTTTAGGAAGTCGATTCCAGTAATTTACTACCCTCTCACTAAAGAAGAACTTACGAACATTCGACCTGACATGACTCTTGGCCAGTTTTAATGGGTGGCCTCGAGTACCCACACTTGGCGCTAGAGTGTACAATTCACTGGGATGAATAGTACTGAAACCTGACATGATTCTGAAGGTTTCAATCAGGTCCCCACGTAGCCTCCTCCTTTTTAGTGAGAAGAGCTCTAGACTCAGCAATCGTTCCTGATACGACCTACCCGATTGCCCAACAATCATACGAGTAGCTAAACGTTAAACACCTTCCAGCTTGGCAATATCCTTTTCCAAATAAGGTGACCATGCTTGAACGCAATACTCGAGATGTGGTCTGACGACCGCTTTGTATAATGATATGAAAACCTCTGGGGACCTGCAGGATAAAACTGAACGAAGGCGAAAAAGCTCTCTCCTAGCGCGTTGTGCAGCGGCTGCGCATTGATCAGCCCATTTAAAGTTCCCTGAAACTTCTATACCTAAGTCACGAACTTTCGGCACCCCATTTATCTCCAGTTTACCATCTGGACCAGCCACCTCTAGCTTCTTAATGACTTTAGACAAAAGATAGCTTTTAGTGAAGTTAACTGGTAGATCCCATGTAGCAGACCACTTGATGACTTTTTCTATATCCTCAAGCAGATCCTGTTCATCCAGTGATCCGATAATCTTGACATCATCTGCAAAAATATAGCAGGGACACTTGAGCGACGCTGCCAAGTCATCGATGAAAATGAGGAAAAGTAGCGGTCCGAGTACGGAACCCTGTGAGACTCCACTAACAACTTTTACTTTCGACGAATACATATTTCCTATCCTGACACGAAAGAATCTATTGCTTAAGAATCCTATTATCCATTTCTTCAGAAGACCATCGTACCCATATAACTAAGTTTATCTGCAAGCAATCTGTGGTTTACTGAATCAAAGGCCTTGCAAAAGTCCAAGTAAAAAACTTCAACTTGTTGGCCTTTATCTAGCCTAATGGTAACCTCGTTAAGAAAACATAAGAGGTTTGTTAGGCACGACTTCCCTTTAAGGAAGCCGTGCTGAGCAGAGTTCAGCAACGAGTAATCAACTAGATGGCGACATATCCTATCCCTAATAAGTTTCTCCAGGATTTTACATAGGATGCTAGTAAGACTTACAGGCCTGTACTTACAAACTGAGGATCGACTGCCACCTTTATGTATCGGGATCACATTAGCCAACTTCCAAATACTCGGAATATATCCATGTTGCAAGGAAGCGTTAAACATACGACCTACAGGATCTGCTAATATTGGCGCCAGGTTCTTAATAATTTGAGGATAAATGTCGTCTGGGCCGGCAGATTTATGGGGGTTAGTTGCTGCAAGAGCAAGTTTAACCTCATCATCAGTGAAAAATAACTCCTCAAGTGGAGTAACGATATCTGGCCTTTTGATGACTGGCATGTTAGGCGGATCTATTTGGCGATCAAGCCTCTGAACAGACTGGAAATGTTGGAGAAAAGCCGAAGCCTTTTGTGAATCTGAAACTATTTGAGTTCCGTTTTCCTGCTGAAGGTTGCCAATATAATCGCGCGTTTTGCCTTTGGATTGGGCATAACTATAGTAAAGCTTTGGGCACTGCTTTGTATTGCGTGCCAACTGTGATTCAAAGTCACGTTTTGCTTTGCGTTGCATTCCCACAGCCTTATTTCTGACCATTTTATACTTTGTCCAGGACCGTTGTGTCTGAGAAGCTTTGTAAGTTTTCCAGGCACGGTCCCTCATTATAATCACTCGTCGCATCGCAGGTG
The DNA here is from genome assembly GCA_013407085.1 of Atriophallophorus winterbourni. Classification (NCBI taxonomy): domain Eukaryota; kingdom Metazoa; phylum Platyhelminthes; class Trematoda; order Plagiorchiida; family Microphallidae; genus Atriophallophorus; species Atriophallophorus winterbourni. The sequence goes on from JACCGJ010012571.1 coordinate 1,946, forward strand.
TCCACCACTGTGGCTTGTTGCGTTGCTTGACGTGCACCAACGGTGCGAACCTATCTTGCAGGGTAGACAGGCAGTGGTGTATAAGCTGCCAGTTTGTTGCTATATCATCACCTACATATTGAGACAACATCTTTTTAGCTTCCTCTGAGACGTCTTCCCAGTCTACGCGATTGAAATTGCACCTCAGTTTAGGAGGAGGTTTCTCATACCTGAGTCTTAGTTGGAATCTGATCACAACGTGATCACTTTTTCTTAATGGAGAGAGATAATCTACCTGACGAACCATTTCTTCGCTTGAAGAGATAACGAGATCCAGGATCGAAGGTAAGCAGCCCTGGCGGAATCTTGTGGGCTCATTGACATGTTGACTCATGGCATGCATATGAGTCCATTCGATGAAGTCCTCAGACATCTTATCAGATGAACAGCAGTGGTTCAGCCAAGATATATGTGGTAGGTTAAAATCACCAACTATAAGAACCTTGGACCCAAGCGTGTGCAGCAAACTGAGATTGCCAAGCAAAATTTGCAAGTCCTGAGGTCCTGCTTGCGGGCTCATATAAGCGCATGCTATTACCATTGATTGCTTGTAAGATTGAACGATACATGATCTAAGTTGGACGTTGTGCGTGCTAAGCCTAACACTCGATTCTGAAGTTCGAAGACCTAGTCTGAGAAAGATAGCAACTCCACCCCCGTTTAGTTCATCTGGTCTATCACATCTGACCACAGAATAACTACTACAAATTGAGTCAGGAATATGGTCAGTTTCAGATAGCCAGGTTTCTGACAGTGCTATTACATGTGGTCGTAACTCTTGCGCTAGGATGGAGAGTTCAGACCACTTATTTCGGATACTACATGAGTTTCCGTATATCACTGTGGCGACGGTGTCTCGCGATATATTCACACTTAGTCCAGGTTGATCCTCGGGCGTAATACCCGAGGAGTCAGCACGTTTTTGGTGTGCTGCTTAAGAGAGTGGATTCGCCTTGCGCGGCCTGAAGTTCTGCCGTATCTTGGAGGTCACTAATCACGAGCTGTGGAATTTCAGGGACAATACGGTGATTATCGTGTTTATCCTCAGATCCATCAGTGATTTCCATACTTGACAAAGAGCCATCCTTTTCTGAAGAACAGCGCATTCTGTTATAATTTACATCATAACGTGAATTCTCTGACCTGTTGGATTCCTTTTTGTCATCGGGCACGACAACATGTTTCCCTTTGTTAGTTTCATTTAAAACAATGTAACTTGCAAAGAACTGGTCACGCTCAGACTGCAAGAAGAATTCAACTAAAAGTGGTCTTGGAGAGTGGCTAGACTCACTTTTGGTACCCTTCCACACGCCAACACGATGAACACGCCTTAGTGGCGTATCTGGGCGCATACCAACCTTACGGAGCAGATTTCTGATACAACTCCGGTCGAGTGACTTACGCGTTTTAGCTTCGCGTATATAGGGTTCATCCTGATTAAGCACCAGAATGTTACGAGATTTATCTCGTATTCCCTGACGAGCCAATTTAAGCTGCTCCAGATCTTTGCATAACTTAGCGAGGCTCGAGACGACAGTAGCAAGTAAATTTGACTGAGAGTCAAATTTTCTAGTGTCTACCTGTTTACGACCTGTCTGTGCCTTGTTCCTACTTTTACGTGGCTTCGAAGGCTTGGAAGACGGGGTCTGGGATGTGACATTTGGCTTGGCTGCTTGATCCGGTGTCTTAACCTTTTTAGTCCTTTTGCGTGACTTTGTAGGCTTGGGATTTTTACTCGCCGTAATTTCTTTGGAGTTGGTTGTTTGTACCGCTGGGCTAGCAGTTCACTTCAGTTCACTTCAGTTTAGTTTGCACAGGACAGTATGTGTCAAACGAGCCAATCGAGCGTCCAGAATTTCTTTCGGTGGAAAGCTTCAGAGAAGCAACCACCAATTCCAAAGCGTTTATTCTTATTGTGGTTTGGATATCCTCGACGATCGCGATGCCAAGGGATTATCCAGGTTGTATTTAGGAAGCACCACGTAATGAATGATGCTGGAACGATAAGAATACAATTCTCCTCACCAGTACTGTGAGAGGTCAGCTAAAGAAAAGTTGTGTATCAAACAAACAGAACTTTAGCATTTACTTACTCACCAAACAACGATAAAAATGGTGAACAACCTAATCTCGCATAAAAATTAGGGGGAGAATTCAGGAAAAAGTTTACCACAGATGCGGTCCACACCCCGCTTAAAACTTGCGACAGAACTGCAGGATATAAGTTCTTCTGGAAGCGGGTTCTAGACATTCACCACCCTAAGGCTGAAAAAGTTTTTCCTGGAGTCTAGTCTACATCGCTCCTTAGCAAGTTTGATTGAATGGCCCCGGGTGCCCAGCTCAGGACTTGAGGCAAAGAAGTCGGTCAGTTCAGTGCAGTTTGCACAGTATAAGATGTGGTTAACGAGCCAATCGAGCGTCCAGAATTTTTTCTCGGTGGAAAGCTGCAGAGAAGCAACTGTCGAGTTTGTACAAATCCATTTTTACTTAACAATTTTTCTGGTAAAAAAACTATTGTACAGTTTTTGATGTCTTCAGTTCAATTTTTCTGACAATATCGTTTCGCCAAGACGATCGATAGTGCTATAGATTTATCGATTCCCTGTTAACGTTTTCACTCACATTTCGTCGATTTTTTGTTCGATAACTTAGTGAATACAATTCTTACGTTGAATACGATTTTGTACATAATCAACTCATCACTTAACACAATATACTTCTGTTGTGTGCGTCACCTGCGTTCTCGGTCGATCTAGGCTTTGGAAATTTCGTCTCGGGAACGTAACATTTCGAGTAGAAATATTGAAGTCATTACAAGAGCGAGGAACTGAAAGCTGCCCTCATTCCTCACGGGAATACACAAAATTGGTCAGTCTCCTTACCACTTGTCATGCTAGGATTACGAACGGCATTGAAAGAAGATCTCGGGTGCTCAACAGCAGAACTTGTTTATGGCACAAAACTGCAGTTACCGGGTGAAATGTTCAGTGACTCTCGTGAACACGACTTCACACCAACTAGTCAGTACATCGAAGATCTTAAGCGCCATATGCAGACATTGCGTTATCAACAGCCAAGGAAATCGCATCGCGATAAGCAAGTGCATGAAGACCTCCAATCATGCGAGTTTGTCTTCGTGAGGGTCGACAGTGTAAAGAAGCCCTTGATGCCACCTTACAGCGGTCCGTACCGAGTACTTGAACGTCATCCAAAATGCTTCAAGATAGATAAAAACGGAACCCCTGACAACATTAGCATTGATCGCCTAAAAGTCGCGTATGTGCAACCCTTGCCGTCAAGGTCGAACCGAAGCTTACGAAACACTGAAAGCCCAAATCGCGGTGTTGTCAATATACCCACTTGTATCTCACAAAATGCTACCGACATCCAATCCACTCCTCCCACGCAACCAATGGGTATACCCAGTCCTTACTCACAGACTATACGTTCTTGCTTGAAAAGAACCCAACACACACGATCTGGCCGTATTGTTACTTGGCCAAAGAAACTTGAGATTTACCTAACTCAAAATCTTTCGAGCGTTTCCATTTTTTTCCAACGCTCTAAGGGGGAGATGTGTAGAGTTTGTACAAATTCATTTTTACTTAACAATTTTTCTGGTAAAAAAAACTATTGTACAGTTTTTGATATCTTCAGTTCAATTTATTTTGACAATATCGTTTCGCTAAGATGATCGATAGTACTATAGATTTATTGATTCCCCGTCAACGTAATTACTCACATTTCATCGACTTTTATTGTGATTTGGATATCCTTGGCCATGGCAACTCCAAGGGATTAGTTCATTTCATTTCAGTTCAGTTCAGTTTTGTTGCACAGCACAGTAAGTGGCGAACGAGCCAATCGAGTGTCCAGAATTTCTTTCGGTGGAAACTTCAGAGAAGCAACCACCACTGCCAAAGTGTTTATTCTTATTGTGATTTGGATATCCTCGACGATCGCGATGCCAAGGGATTATCCGGGTTGTATTTAGGAAGCACCACGTAATGAATGATGCTGGAAAGATAAAAATACATTTCTCCTCACCAGTACTGTGAGAGGTCAGCTTAAGTAAAGTTGTGTATCAAACAAACAGAACTTTAGCATTTACTTACTCACCAAACAACGATAAAAATGGTGAACAACCTAATCTCGCATAAAAATTAGGGGGAGAATTCTGGAAAAAGTTTACCACAGATACGGTCCAAACCCTGCTTAAAACTTGCGACAGAAATGCAGGATATAAGTTCTTCTGGAAGCAGGTTCCAGACATTTACCACCCTGAGGCTGAAAAAGTTTTTCCTGGAGTCTAGTCTACATCGCTCCTTAGCAAGTTTGAGTGAATGGCCCCGGGTGCCCAGCTCAGGACTTAAGGCAAAGAAGTCTGTCATTATAACGCCACTTAACCCCTTCAAGATCTTGAAGGTTTCAATTGAGTCACCTCTCAAACGACGGCGCGTAAATGAAAGAAGATCTTGGGACTTCAGGCGTGCAGCGTAAGGTTTCCCTCGCTGACCCTCAATCATGCGAGTTGCGAGACGCTGTACGCTTTCCAGTTGAACGATATCCTTCTTGTAGTAAGAGCACCACGTCTGAACGCAATATTCTAAATGCAGCCAAACTAATGCCTTGTAAAGAGGCAGGAATACATCGGGTCTTCTGCTGGATAGCACGGATCCCAGCCAAGAGAGCACTTTGCGTGCAGGTTGAGCTGCAGCGGCGCGTTGTTCCTCCCATTTGAAGTCAGTCCTAACTAGTACTCCTTAACACTCTCTGTGGCGCTAACAGTGAGAGAATTGCCCGAAACCTGAACAGAAATCTTATCAACCAGTGCTGACAAGAGTTGGCTCTTATTAAGGTTAAGTGGGAGGTCCCACTGGTGTGACCAGTTAATGACCCGTTCAAGGTCATGCATCAAGGTATCTTCGTCCATTTATCCGATGAATTTCACATCATCCGCAAAAATGAAGCATGGGCACTTCAATGCAGAGGAGAAGTCATCGATAAATAAATAAATAAAGGTGGTAAACCGAATGACTGCAGCTTCTTCAGCAGTATGACATGGTCAACGCGGTCGAAGGCTTTAGAGAAATCTAAGTAAATAAAATCTACTCCTTTACCTTCATCAGCAGATCTGGTCCAGTAATCTCGAGCCGAAAGTAAGTTAGAGGTACACGAGTGTCCTCTACGAAATCCATGTTGTTTCGCAGCGATAATATTAAAGCCGTCCGCAAAAGCCATGATTTCGTCGGCAACTATTGCTTCCATCACGTTGGACAGCACTGTGAGGAGAGTGACTGGACGGTAATTGGCGGGATCACTGCGATTTCCACTCTTGAAAATCGGAGTGATGCTACCTTTCTTTCAACCAGCAGGGACTTCAGAATTATCCAGGAGTCGTTGAAAATACACATCAGGCGGTTCGCTAAGTTGATCAGCATATGCTCGCAATGCTTTTGGCGTTATGCAACCGATACCTAGTAAGGCGTTGAGTCTAAGTCGCATGATTTTACTCGGACTCTGTTAGCAGAAAACATGGTGTAAGTGATTAGAGGTAATAGGGACAAAAACAAAGGAATGATTAGGAAGGGATTTTTGAAAATGAGCATGTAATGTGATCTGAAGACAGCTGCTGCTTCGTTTGATGTAGACGTGGAGCCTGCACTAGTACTTAGGGAGGGGATATCAGTCTGCACCTTCTGCCTTTTGTTGACAAATCTGTAGAGCGTTTTTTTCCAGGAATCGTGACGTAATTTTACTTTGGTGATCTAATTTATTCTGGCGCACGGGGTCAGTGCAATGATTTTGTAATTTTCGATAATGCTCTCAAACCTTCGGCAGTTGTGACAAATTAAACGCAGTCCAGGCGGCATTTCTGCGACACATCCATTTACGGGTTGTACTCCGTATGAATGTGTCGGCATTTTTTCGGGAAACCGGTCTCGAAACTGAAGGAAGCTCCACTAATTGGTGCCATGTGATAACGAAATTGCGCCAAGTTGAATCCAAGTCAACTTCTAGCATGTAGTCAAAGCTTTTGCAGGCAACAACATTGTAGAGAGTATCGTAATTTTGTAACCGTCCGCAGCTGAATGTCGCCTTGATCAGGGTAGTTAGTGTAACACACAAAGTAAAAAAACAGGACAATATGATCCCATTTACCTAACGGAGGTTCACTCGAGTCTTCTCCGATCATCAATACCTCGTTCGTCAGTAAGAGGTCTAGTAAAAATGTTGTGTTATTTTCACTGTAACGTGTGCTTCCGTCACTTGACTGTACAAAGGCTGACTTTCTATCAGATCATTTAGCTCCCAAGCAAAAGTATCGTGTGCAGGTTCAACACGCAAACTGTGCGAATTGAAGTCCTCATCAAAAAGATATGACTCTACTTCATTGATAAGGCGAACCGCAAAGAGTCTAGTATAACGACATCAACAACAGGTTGGGCAGTAAGTGGCTTACAAGCCAATCGAGCGTTCTGAATGTCTTTCGGTGGAAAGCTGTGGGAAAGCAACCACGACTGCCAAAGCGTTTTTCTTATTATAATTTGAATATCCTCGACGATCGCGACGCCAAGGTATTGCCCGGGTTGTATCAAGAAAGTGTAGTGAACTGCTTTCACTTTGTAACTCCGTATTTTGTACATAAAATTTATGGCCTTGTAAAGTTATTCGTCTTTTGGTCATGTATACTTCATCTGTATTAATGCTTGTACAATATTCTTTTTGGCGGTTAAAATGATTTGGAAATCGGATTTTGTCTTCTCTCGTGGTCGCGAAGTCTGTGTGCGCCGCTCTGTGCTGGAACTGTGATTAACGGATTCTCCAACATGTTGGTGCATTCTGCACCTTGGATTCGATTTCTTGGATTGCCTCGGATTACCTTGCTATCGTTGGACGTTACGGATCTTTCATTGGACATTTGCTCCTTTGGTCTTTTTGTGAATTCTTTCCATGTTTGCCATATTGTGTTTAATGCTAGACTGATTTTCTTTGGTCTACTTCAGAAACACACCGTTATGAATGATGGTAGAAAAATAACAATATATTTCTTTTTACCAGTACGGTGATAGGTCAGCTAAAGTAGAGTTGTGTATCAAAAACAAACAGAATATTAGCATTTACTTACATACCATACAATGCTGAAGATGGTGAACAACTTAATCTTGCATAGAAATTAGTGGGAGAATTCAGGAAAAAGCTCATTCCAGATGCGGTCCAAACCGTTCTTAAAACTCGCGACAGAACAGAAGAATATAAGTTCTTCTGAAATCCAGTTCCAGAAATTTACCACTCTGAGGCTTAAAAAGGTTTTTCGGGAGTCTGATCTACATTGCTATATAGGAAGTTTAGGTGAATGTGAAATCACCTCATCTTGACACGTGTGATTTTTTTTGTGCGACGTGACTCTATCTGCAGACCTCTTCGGCCATCCAATCATGGACCACATAGAGTTATTGAGCGTTAATTCAAGTACTTCGTTTTGGATATGAATTTTAGACGTGACACAGTTTCTATTGACCGCTTAAAACCCGATTTCGCGAGCTTGAGCCGCAATCTCCACCAAGCGTCACTACTTCTTACGCACAACCGCCTGACAATCCTCATGTGCCTTCCTCCCCCATGTTTATCCCAATCCTGCGGTCTCTCCTACCCCCGTTCAAACCCGAACCGGTGGACATGTGCAATGGCCCAAACGCGGGGCCTTCAAAATCGACCGTGCAAATTATTAAATCCTCCACACAAACATTTTTTCCTCATTATTACTCGTCAATTTGGATTTCGTTTTTTTGTTTTCTTGCCATGTGCTCAGGACAACTAAGAATCATTTATGACGCGCACACTTTGAAAAATTCCGTGATACCGATTTGCCTTAAAGCCGGATAATATTAAAAACATTTTGCAGTGTTACTGGTGAGACATTTGATAGTTTATTAAGACAATCTTCCAAAAAGTCAAAAACATCGTGCAGGTTGGCAAGTTGCTTTTCGTCGACGTCACGCAATTTCTCGAATGCCAGTACCGTGTATCTTATCATCTAATGTGCAATCTTCTTGGTCAAAATGTGATGAAATGTCTCTTCTACTTCGTTTAAATCATTTTATTTGTTACGGTGTTGCTATGTTTCGAGAAACGTGGCTGCATTCTGAAATCGACACGGATTTGATTAACATTGATGGTTTTCAGTGCTTTCATTTGAATTGGACCTGTCCTATTGCAAATCGTGGTGGTGGAGTTTCAACGTTTGTTTGCAAAGAGTGGTATGCTTCTAGCAACATTATTTTTACCTTCGATAAACCAAAAGTTTTTTGTCTTGCTGATGAATGCAAACCACGGAATTTATCTAACTTGCATTCATTTATTCTGTTAAATGTGTATATCGTCCCCAACTGTTCTTCTAACAATTTTCGTGCATTTTTGATGATATTCTCAATGAACTAGCTCCCTACCAAAATTCTTTGATCTTACTTGCTGGTGACTCAATCACGCAAATCTTTCTGTTTTCTCTTTTGTCGCTTTCGAACATTGTCCATTTCTCAACGCGTTTTGAAGCTTGTCTGAATTACGCCTTAACTAATGTGCCACGAATTTATTTTGCCCATAAATCTGTGCCGATTGAAAATTCTGTTCACTGTGTGATCTCAGTACTCCCCAAAATCTACGAAACTATGGGCCATAATTACGTGACTCGCAGAATCGGGTGAGAAGTGACAAGTAGAGCCTTCAAACCTGACAATATATCAGCTCTGAGGACCATGCTAAGCGACACCAACTTTTTCAACGAACCGGACGTTTCAATTGAATGTGACGTTTTTCACAACCTTTCTCTACTTTTGCTTTGATATATGCTGTCCACAGGAAAATATTTTTGTTCGACCTGATTG
>JACCGJ010012573.1:8740-48432 GCA_013407085.1 Atriophallophorus winterbourni
TTCCTCGCACTTACACATCACATCCTGGTTATGGCTGTATGCTGTCATCAGGTGGAAAAAGTAAGATAAGTTTCATGAGCCTTGAAACAGTGGACAGGTGGTAAACAAAGTTATACTTTAATGCCACTGGTAATCACATTGCCATATTCAACCTTTAAATGAATGATCCACATAGGGGCCCTAAGTCAACCGATTAAATCAAAACAATCGACTAGATTTTAAATTGCCTGAATATCCATTCCTTATTATCCACTGCAAATTGGCGATCCCGACCTGATACTCCAACGACCAAAACTAATAGTAGACGAAGCTTTTCGGTATCCGTTTGAAAACAATTCAGCAAACATTCAAACAGTAAGCGAGGTTCATCTTAATTTGCCAAATAACTGGTCCATTGTGGATAAGCAAACCGTAGTCCATTGACGGTCAACCCACAACAGAATTTATGGTATCAGTATCTGGTTAATTAGACTCAACATACTCCATCCCATCCGTGGACAAATAACTGGTTTTTCCTTCCTCGGCCAAGGAGATCAAATTATACCGAGATTGTTGGCTCTAGAACAAGTTGGATCGTTAGTAGCAGATCAAGGCATCTGCGACCGGATGGCACTGATTGGCTTGCATCGTGGAACTCGAAACAGTGGATATGTGTAGTATTTTGAGTCGTGATATAATTTAGGAGAATTATTGTAAACCTCACGTTTGTTTTCAATATCGAGTGTCTTCTCACCTTCCGACGCTCTAGAGGCGGACTTTTGTATTAATTTCTACAATCTTATGTTCTGTATCATCTTAATTTGTTAATTTAGGTTAACGTTTGCGCAATATTGAACTATCGATTTCTGTTTAGCGTCATCACCCACACTGCATTGATTTTCGGTTCGCTAACTAAGTTAACATTATTCATCTGTTAAATACCATTTGTACAATGTCGACATACGATATTAATAAAATACCTCTTTTCCACGTGTGGTCCTCGTATTTAGTGGCTGTCTTGGACTCAATGTTGTATGTGGATACGGCAGGGACTCAAGCAGCCTGACAAACCATTCCTTACTATCCACTACAGCATCATCCACATATCACAAAACTAACAGTTTCTGGCTGTTTGCCATCATCACCTTAAAATAGTGAAATTGAAAACTTTTATAGAACTTTGAAAACCAGATATCAAACATGCAAAGGTTTATTTGTAAGAAAACATATTATTTCAAGTTAGTGCACTTAGATGTGGATTTGTATACATCACATTAATATGTGCTTAGAATATGAAGCACCGAAATAATGATTCTACATAGTTAGTAAAATATTACATTCTAACGTTATTTGCTCTAACTACGTATTGAATGTTTTGATGTGCATTAAACATTGATACTCGACGAAATAAGATGAATTTACTACAGTGGTTTGTTCAACCAAGCAAAATTAATTTACACTTTGTAAAATGCAGACCATTTCAAAAGTTTGAACAGTGAAAATGTACAAATCATTTGTACAAATAACGATAAGGTCCTTAAATTACAAAGGTTTGGTTTGAAATATCTCAGAAAATGTATAACATTTTTTTGTTTGAATAATGCATACACATTAATTACTTGACATAAATGAAGTTATTTGAAAGTGTTTTCACACCTCGGTAACCAAGGTGATTGGGCGTAAGCAAGATGCTTATTAAAAATGCGCATTCCGGATAATTACGGCACGGAACGATGACATCTCTGAGAAATTGAGTAGGTAAGAGTCTGAAAGAGATGATATCATTGCTTGAATTTCTCTAACTGACATTGAAATTAAATGAAAATTTATTGAATATTTTAAATTCATGTCATGTGTGATAACAGAGAGGAATTTGCAATTAAATTACAAATGGTATTATTTTTCAACATTTTTAATTTAATAGTCGATTCTTAATATTTTGAATGTACACGAATTGGGTTCGAAGAAACACGGAATAAATGTTCATGTTAAAAAAGCGAAGTCTTTGGAACACCACATGGTTTTACTCTAAATTCAAATGTAAAATAATACTAACAAAATATGTATAATATATAATCTACTTAAAAAGTACTTCATATCGATGTTACATTCAAGGTTCCTCAATACGTAGATTGATTTAATAAAATGCCTGGTGAAAATCTCCCCCAAATCGTAAGGCACTTAATCTTCAAAGTATGCAAAATATCACGTCGAAACCTAGGAATGACTGACAATATGTAGGTTTGATGCCATATGAAAACTTTTACTGGAGATTTAAAAAATTATACGCTTTATGGTCAAAGGTCAACGTTCAATATCCCCAATAATACAGAATTTGTACAAATCTACTTGATCAAGGATAATCAAGATTATTCAATGAGACAGGTAAAAGAAACTCAATCAAATTTAGGCTTGAAAAAGCCGCATTTCTTAATAATCAAAGTATATAAATAGATTTTTCGTGTTGATTATATAATTATTAAGGGTGACTTATTCAATGCTCCGAACCTTGCTTTGAAATGTTTCGTAATATTTACTTTGATCTGCACCAAAATTACAAAATTCATTTTTCTAAATACCGTTAAACATCTTTTGAGTGTTTAACACCAGCTATTAACGATATCATTGCTCAATAAAGGGTATGGATAGGCCTACGTTTGAAGATATGAAACTAACCATGTCAACTCACTTAAAATTGTTTCAAAATCCAATATATCAACAACATTTAGGCTAAGTTGTGATAAACTCTTAGAAAAGAAATATTTTCAATTTACGAAAAAATATCGGAGGATTTATAAACAAAAATTGTTGCACTTTTTTCATTTTTTAACTCAAACTGTGTGTTAAATTGTTTGAGTTGTCTTTCAGATTAGTATCTACACTGATTTCACAATTCACTGTTATAGAGCAGTCGGGGTGAACAAAAACTCAGTCGTAAACTAACAAAAGACCCGTTTATCAATCACTACACCACCGATGTACTAAAGATTTTGTCAATCCCCATCTTTATAAATCCGAAAATTAGAAACTAAGAATCACCTTTTCGTCTGTAAAAAATATTCATTTATTCACCATACTTGCACCAGAAATGTAATTAAGGATTCTGTTACCTCTGGCTATAACGTACGTAGACCACGTACACTATCGAAAAACACCATCGGGACATGTAAACGCACCGAAACGCGTGACAAATGACGTCCATACGATGTTCACACCCTTTATGGTGCCATGTAATTGTCACTGAGAAACAAGAGTGGTAACAGCGTGTGGTATTTCAATTTCGCCACTATAATTTGGCAAACGAAGCGTTGGCTTGTATGACGAGAATTTGTAACCCATGCACGAAAATCTTGAAAGTGATTAGAAAACTCGTGTGAAATTAGTAAAGATTAGTTTGTAAAATCGCACATTTGTAATGTGACACTACGAGGAAGCTAACAAAATAATTTGAGTGACCTCGTAGCAGATTGGCGTGACCTTGAAAAAAGAGACTTTCTAATTCGGGAATAATGGGAATAACTTGAATGGCATTCAATATCCAGAAAGCTAATTTGTTTATTGTCAGTTAACTTTGCGACCTGGTACCTAGTATCATTGTTAGTTTTTGCGTCAGACGTCGAAAAACTTGAAAAAGTTCAGCTAGGTGTGTATTTACATCGAAATGCTAGTTGTGCACTAATTTGGGAAGTGCAATATGTGTTTGAACAAAAAAGTCATATTTGCATGCGATCCCACCGCACACATGCACGCCACGATCTAGTTCGTGCAGTATGCACTCATCATGTAGGGTTAGTACGATCGGCAATGCGTGTTTTGAAACAGTGGATCAATTGTTAAAACAGTTTGCACATGAAAGAAACGGTTGCATAAGGCTATCACGACTTACACGTTAACTCACACTTAAACATAAATGTGGATGTGTCTAAAACCAGATGCTTGGATGAAATCTCCTCCGTGCATTTCCAACGAGTATACTGCAATAGTGGCTTAAAGATCAAATATTGTATGTTTTTATCGTTTTTATCGCATTGCTATACATTTTGTGTACCTATATCCAATATCTGCAAACAGAAAATGTCTTCAAAATATCCGGCGATTTCTATATCACGATATCGACCACTGTTGCAACAAAAGTTTAGTTGCAATGTCCAAGGGTATTCCGTTTCAACAACATCGGAGCATACATTCCTTTACTTACTAAATTATGAAAATTTTGAAATTTTTTGTAACGTATAGTGATTAGAATATCCATTCTTGTTATATTTTTCAGGATCAATTCTTGTCCAATGGACAAAGAAATAACTAAACGTGCGACTGAAATGTAGACTGGATAAGTGATAATTTGCCGTATTTATTCCGGAGTCATAGCACAGGGGGAACTTGTAAGCAATCTATGAAATGGACTATTTACCAAACATAGGATTATGACATGTTGATTGAGGTAGGTCCAACGTATCTTTGCAATTAGTCAACAGTCCAAATACGTTTGATAATATCACGCTAAAATAGAAAGATTCGATTGCAATCAAATACATGTACCTCTATTCATACCTTTGTCATCATTCTAAACAATAGATTTCTCTCACCCGAACTTGAGAGTTTGCGAGAGTCACAAACCTTTGATGTAGGTCCAGCCACGCGATTAGAGCGAAATTTTTCAAGCTCTAATATAATCAGTCTGTCTTCGAACACACTCCCAACGGTAGTGATTTCAGACAGTCAGTTGGTCAGTCATATTTGAAGTTCAAACGTGCCGCTATGTTGTTTAAAGGTCATCGAAGTCTGAGCGTATTATTCATCATTAATATTGTCCACCTGTTACCGAAATTTAAGGTGTGGCGATGTTCATCATATAGTGTTGCAATTTATAATTTATATAGTTCTATAATTCATATTCCATAATTTAAATTCAAATTTTTAATTCAAATTCAGGAAGAAAATTGGATATGAATTTCGAGTATCAATCGGACGTTATAAATCCGCCGGTTCATTAGATTTCGTGAAATGTTTCAAATGAATAAGATCATAATATCGTATCACGCATTGCTTCAAGTGAAATCATGAATTGAATTTCGTAATGTGCTGCGTCTTAAAATGCTGACTATTTGCTATGGTTAAGTTTGCAAATAATAGGTCCGAGAAAAAAGTGATGGTTGACAAGGATAAAACGCAAACCATCTAGTGACAACTAAATATTTATACCAGGTCTTGTCCGTTCGAGCTGAAAGGTCAATTGCTAATTGCATATTTTGGACTGCCTAAGAAAATTCGAGTTTAATAGCACGTCTTGCAAATATAATTTTGGTAAAAGTTACAACGTTTTAGTCGATGATATAATGAGAGTGTACGACTGCTGAATTGCATTTAAATGATGCGGCATAAAAATCAATCTATGGAACAAACGGAAATCAAGAACAATTTAACTATACTACTGAGTCAAACAGTATTACAGTATAAATTTTTAATTGTAACGCCGTTCCAATTTATTCTGATGACTTCAACATTTCGTACAGTTTTGCTGTCTTTTCTCGCAATAAAACTTAAGCTTATGCATCCAGTTCTCTTTTACATTTTGAGAGAAAACACGTGTTTTGATCTTCAACAATTAAAAACATCAAATGTTTAATATTTACCGCCTCCCCACCACATACAAAATATGCTTTGTGACAAACTGAACAATCGCTTTCTTACTTATTACGTTAAATTAAAATTTGGCGCGAACTTTTCACATTTCTGAGCACATTGACTTAATCATACCAGATCTAACGTGTAAAGCATGAAATAGACTAAATGAAATTATCACGCGAATTAGTTTGAAACTACATATTTTCTTCCTGTCATCGTATTAATAATAATATTCTTACCGATAATTCCTATCTACTGCACAATAAACTAGCAAACTATTATTTTCATCTACTACTGCTACGAAATGCATTATAATACCAGCTTAAATATCATCATATCAAGAAAAATTCATCACAATTCTGTCAAAGGATGTGATAACGGAAACCTTTATTTTGACGACATTTTTGAGTTATTTTTTCCCATTTCCCTTAATGCGCATGCTTTTCGTATTAAATAATAACGTAGAGAGGCAATTTCAAATATTTTAGAATAATGATTTTATCATGTCTTCCTGTTATTGCCACGTTTTCTAATTCACATTATTTCTAGGCAGGAATAATCAATAATTTACTTAGAATAAGAATAAGAATTGGATTTGAGATACGAAAATGTTTATTCAACTCTAAATATATCTGAGCTATATTATCAAATCACGTGAAGAAAAATAGTTCAGATGTAATTGCAAGCAAGTGAGCGAGCGATATTTTTGTTAACATTTCGTTTGAGAAATATGCTTTGTCAAACGGTAGTTGGGTTATAATGACAAGGATGTTGTATGTTTAAGGAAATTTTCTCAACCGAGATCTTATCCATTCCTAGATATGAAAATGCAATTAAAGTAAGCAGATTATTGACCGCAACGGAGATGAACACTGTCTACGGTGTCTTACAACTTTCTCTTCTGAATAACCATTTTAATATCCAGTCTTACAACAGGATTTACCGAAATATCGGGGGAAATCAAAGCCAGATATAGATATGAGATGCATATACTTTCTTTCCAAACAATTCCGAATGCAGTTTATAAATGATAACGAACGGGACCTGTTTCTTAGTAATTCGGTCATGGAATACTTTGTTACCGTTTCGCATCGGATGTTTGCGACGTCATGAGGTTTAGGTGCAAAACACATGGAATCTTGCTCATTTCAGATACCGTGCTCAACCTAGACCTGATGCGAAAATGCGAAAATAACCTTAGGTTGAAAATCTAGTGCGAGATCTTCCCCCGCATCCAGTATTCAAAATTATACAGCGTATTAAACTTTGTGTCGAAGATTTTGCAGATAAGCACGGAGACCTGAAAAGAAATTTTAAAATTTCAATTTTGATTTAGTAGGTCACTTTACTTTGAGCTTTGTGCTCGAAACGCTTTAATCGTGCATTGAGAGGTACTCTGAAAATAAGATATGAACACTTGTCAAAAATATATTATTCTTATTCATATATATGTATATATCGCATGTAAAATTTACTCAGCTCCTCAATTGTAAAGTGCTAGCACTCACTCAAAATTCTAAGTACCCTCAATAAAACAGGCTTCATATCGTTCTGATTCACCAAAGGGTGAAATGTTGAACTTTCATAGATTTATTTATATTCATGTTGGTTACCACAGTGTAAGTACAAAAGATGATGAGGTTTTTTCCTACGTTACCTTCGTGACTAGTTTTGTAAAGTCCAAATGAAACATGGCCAGTAAAGAATGCTGCATCATTGAACTGCATTTATTCAATTGTCTTCAAATTTATCTCTGTTAGCCGAATTATATGTCGATATTCTCACTAAACTTTTAACTTTTAGTTATGATTCCAGCGCATAAAAAATAACATTTCAGACTGATCACTATTGATACTTGTGTCTCATATAAAACCGTTATCAATTCCTGACATCTAATGCGATCGGATAGCAGGTAATTTTTATTAAATTAAATTTTGAAAACGTCTGCTGAGATACGTCGTTGAGATGACACAACAATGTATTTGCATAGTTTGGGAAATGGTCTTACAAATATTATATATGCATGGTTGCAACAAATGAAGTCAGAAATGATCAGAGATTAGCCGTTTGTAATTAAACCGTTCTCAAACAATACTACAATTTATGTATTACTGTGTTATATTTAAAAAAATAAACCTGTAATTTTGCAATATATATATATATATATATATATATATATATCATTCAGCCCATCCTTGTTGACATCTATCACATCTCTCATTATAACACAACTGCGCGTTCAGCCGTTTAAACTCTATAAACAGCACAACAGTTTTAACTGAACTACGCATCTGCTGTCCGCACTTTTACATTGCGGAACAGTTTATCTACTCACGTGATTGCATTTGATATTGTTAACGCTTTTATGCTCGCTAGATGCCAGCAAAGGCAAATTTGATTTTTTTTATCTGATAATAGTTCTCACAAATGTTTTTGTGATTAAAAAAGCTCATTTGAATGTATTTCCTTCACACACCCCACAACAGGATTCGTGCTGTTTGCACTCCTCAGTTAGGGACAGTATGATCAGTATCCGCATGCGCTTGAAACAGTGTAAGATTGGCAACTAAGTTGCACTTGTATGCCAGTGTTCATCACGAGCCCACGATCATTTCTACAGGGTTCGAACTCATGACCATGAACAAAAAAGCTCATTAGCATGCATTTCCATCACTTTACTTTTTACCATCGCATCCCATGTACTTTTGTGAGTTTTATGAAACGAAGAATTTTTGCTTTCATATAGTCTTTAAATAAATTAATGAATCTGTGAATTGGCGTTATATTGTTATATCGTGTGGTATTAAATTTTGATTTGATTGCAGAATAGATTAAAATTCACGAGAAAAACACTTAATGCCAGAGTAAGAATGCACCAAATACACACTGAAAATGTTCCAGCAAAAGATGGATATAACATACGTGGAGATTCGAGGATACGTGGCAGGCTTGACAAGTGTATCCATAGCAACATGTTCAATTCATTCATCCTTATCAATACAAATCTGTCAACACATCTAGCCGTGAAAATCGAACCTTGGCACAATTACCCCGGTCGCCGCAATCATACGCACCACGTGTCAGTTTGTTGCCAGGCGTAGCAAGTGAATAATTAGGAGAGAAGGCGAGTGGGGAAATCGTCCTTGACAGGTTGCACGTGTGGTGATGTTATTGTTGTTTTATTTTTGTTTGACTAACGATTATGCGAGGAACAAATATGAAGTCGATTCTTTGTTTGTTTTCCCCAAAGAATGCCAGATATAAAGCAAGTTTGTGTATTCGCTAGACTTTGATATACATGTATGTTCAAAATATAAGTAATAGATTATCGTTATTGATTAGGGTATTTTGGGAAATGCGACCAATTTCATGCGATAAATGCATGGCGGTTAACACCAGCTTTTTAAGGGATCATGGTTTCGATATGCATTGCAGCTAAAATTTGGGGCAGATGCAATTTGTAGTGTGTTGCTCACATTCCCAGCACGTGCAATCCGTAAGCGTTTTCTTGATGTTCACTGTGGAAGCAACAGTAATATAACGTTCGATGAGTCCAGTAATAGTGGAGAAGTTGTAAATGATTTTCGACTTTGAAAATATTATTGAACGGGAATAATTCTGTGATTTTTCGTTCGCACTTCATGGCGTGTCGTAAGAAAACTATTTACCTGTGGATTTAGGTTCTTATTATATTTACCAATCTTCCATTGTTATAAAGTTGGCTGGCACTAATCTGACATAAAGGTTGCCTCCATCTGGTGACTGCAAACAGCCAGAAACCTGATTGCGTCTTGTAACTGCTAGGGATGTGAGTTACAATAGAATTTTATAGACTTCTTCAGCGCTTGAAAAAGTATTAAAATGTAATTCTGTATTTGACAAATGTGTAAAGTTTTACGAACGTGGTGTAGCAGTGACTTCTAAGTTTAACATTCCCATTGTTTCGAGTCTAAATTTGTTAATTTGATGACGACAAAGTGCCAGAAACCGAGTGTGCAGAGTAAGAAAATGGCATGAACCCTTTATGCCAGAGTAAAAATAAATTACGAGATTTGAACAGTCTTGGAGTTCAGTCTATAAGATCAAGCATTTTGAAAACACCCTTTGCTGCGGTAGACGAATGCTTTCGGTAATTTAATAAATAAACAGCGCATAATTGCATACACTATTCCCGAACATTTCTAGAAGTTGCCTCATTGCTAAGTAAAATTCTAAGGTTGATCTTCATTTGAGAAAGCCCATTGAGTTTTGGAGTAAAGTTTATCAGCTATTTCATATAGCCGCATCTTTAAAACTCTGGCGAGCAATTGACCTACAACTATTATAAAAGAAATTTTTCGATAATTTTTTTAGTAGCCTCTCTCACAACTATTATTGAACAGCGTGATGATCTTATTTTCTTTCATCTATTGTGGCACATGTCGATCCTGTCAGTGCAGAATAATCTATACGTGAAATGGCTGTAATAAAGTTGCTCTACAACATTTGATAAGCTCATGTGAAATTCTGTCATCAGCAGAGGCCTCTCTCTCGCTAAACGTTCGATTATTCTGTTGTGCTCATCAAGTTTTGGTGGAGCATCTAGGTGTTCCACAGTTCGTAAACGCTCAACTTTTCTAAGTGCATGCGGTAAAACCGTTCTAACACTAGAGTAGAGTAAGGAAAAGTGGTCGACCTTTTTTTCTTCTATCAAAATTGATCAGCAATCGGAGTACCACTCACAGAGTTATTGGGAGCAGTCCTTATTTTGCTAGGGCCAATGGCTCACTTCATCCATTCATACATGCCATGACAATTAACACTATCAGCATCATGTAAGATATTAAGGCTACTTTAAATGCAATAGTCATTCGTACATGGCTCAGCAGTCTAGCAGTTCCAGCGGCTCTAAGAACAAGTAATGTTCCATTCATTTGAACTTCAACAACGCATACCATTTAATATCCAAGACAGCAGTCACCACAGAATCTTTGGCTTCGAACCAGTCACTCGTGTGAGTTCTCTTCAATCCCTTAGTGAAAAAAGCGACTTGTCTTATTCAATTTTTAAGCGGATCGCTGAATTTAGAGGCAGAATCTGGTGGATCAGCAGACGAAACCAATCATGCAAATTTCACCACGCATCAGCCTTAGAAAACAATGAAGTGTATCCTTTAAGGTGAATTCCAGGTTGCTTATTAAACGACATTAGAAGTAATTATGACAATATGAAACTAATCAAATATAATTTTTTATTTAAGTATACTTTCGCATAATACTCATATTAAAATTCAATGGTACAACACTAGTCTGAGCCTGAGGTTCGAATGCCGACCTTATTTTTCAATGCAGTCAAATTTAAAAAACCATTCGCTACACTAATTTCTGATTTGAACAACATTTAGTCTTGCGTATTCATACAAATGACACATACGTAGTGTAAAGATATGATTTCACAAGGAGCAAAGTATAACATGCTATCCAAGTGACGTCTGATATATCGACCAACTTCAAGTTGGAAATAATAGTTTATTCGGTACATCTTATTGTATTTGAAAATGTTTCAGATTTCAACAATCAGTCCAATATAATGTTACTTAGTTTGTTTCGCTTCAGCTAATCAAATCATTTTACATTCACTTTGAAAAACCCAATAATTTCTTTATACTTTTTGAAACGTTTTACTCATTTACTTTTATAGCGATACAAGTTACTGGCCGTGTTCTTGTCAAAATTAAAAGGTTTCACACCTTTACACAAATGACATTCTTAATTTCCGTGAAACGTCAAACTCCCCACATGTTTTAGGCGGAGTGAATTTGAACAGCTGTCTAATGAAAAATTCTACCGATCAATATTTGATTGGAAATTCGTTTAGGTTCGTTTAAACGGCGTCTTTAAAATGACCTTCACGGAGATGCGGAACGATCAAAAACTACACTTGAGTAAACGAAAAAATAATTGGCAAAATTTCGAAACCCATTTAGTACAAAAGTACACTTTCATAAAAATAATTATTTTTAATTAATTGAAAACAATTCTAGCTGAACAATTAGATCGGGACTATATTCTCTGCGCTCGATATATTTTTGGTCTATTGCCGAAATCTTATCCGTTATTAAGTTGAGCTCATTAGATCCGTGCACGTTATATAACATCAGATACCGTGGTTCTGAGTTTCTTATGAAGACAATGTTAATGTTAGCAAATTTCACTGTCATGTATCTGCAATCTACAGGGTTCAATGTGTATATGCATTAAATATTACGAATTAGCGTCTGAGTCGCTCCTAATCACGCGATTTCTTTGAGACAAAGCTGTACAGCTGTACTTATCCTGCAATGAGTTAGACAATGGCCTTCACGGGTTGTTGGCTAAATGCTCGGTACAGTTCTGCAGTTTTTTGCATGCAGAGCTATAGTTGATGAAATTTCTATCTGTCCATTTTCATATAGTTATTGCGATTAGAACCAGGAACTATTTGATTGAAAGTCGAACGCCATCTTTGGCGTGCCACTGAATAAATGCATAATCATCCTTAAAGAAAAACTACAAGGTCAAATTGTGTTGAAGAAAGCAAAAAAGATAGAATGAGGGAAAGACTAAAATTCAATAATAATTATTTGCTGAAATCTACATAGAAAATGATTGTATGCCTGTTACCGGATGTGTATTCTCTGAGCATATAACTGTACAGAAATGGAATACCATATTTTACTATTTTAGATGCAGTAGCATCTGTTAGTTTGAAGTCTCATAAGTTGAACACTCTATTGTATTTTTAGCGAGCTGATTGTACTATATGGAAAATTAAGTTAAATGGTCTTGAGAAGAATCAGTACTTGCCAATTAGACATATTCCTAAATTTTAATACTAGACGAGTTTACGAACAATTCGCGAACGGCCGCTGATACAAATCGCGAACTCTAGGCATACTCAAAATGTTGCCACATTTCCAACTCAGTGGAAATGAATACCTGTCTTTATCAGTTGATGAAATGCAGCTTTAAATTAGCTGGCTTCAGATAAGGATAAATAAAAAAAATAATTGCGGTAAATTCGAGTACAGGAATAAAGTCATTTCTTCACCTTTTGTTAAATACAACCAACGCAAAGTAGATCAGTCACTTGTGATTTCGACCAGTCTAGTGACCATGTACATGTTACAAATGTAAGGTTTAAGATTTGTGTTTCAAATTTATATCAGCGTTTTGGGTCAACCATATTGCATAAAGACCAGCGAATATTATGACGCCATTTTCAAGTTCAATCAAATGTGAAAAAAAACGAAGCATGGTGTGCAAACATAGAATCAAATATTGATTCCTGGTCAAGCCACCAAAAGCGCATGGGTAAACAAAGTAATGTGTTGCACACGTCCCCGCACTTACGCACCACTAACGGTTTTCAGTGGCATTCAAGTATAAATTTGATCACCACTTATCCACTTTTTCAAGACTCACTGAACATAATCTTACCGTGTCCACTGATGATGGCAAAAAGTCAAAAACCGATAGTGGGGTGTAATTACGGGAACTGATTAACACATTACTTTGGACATCCATGAGGGCCATGAGTGTTTGACCAGGACTTACACATCACTACTGGTTCCTGGTTGTTTGCCGTCATCAGATGGAGACAGTAAGATTAGGTTCAGCGAGCCTTAACACAGTGGATAAATGGCAGACAATCTTATTCCTGCAAGGAATCACTATGTGATTCTGTGTTTGAATACCGTGGTTCGATGTACGAACCCAATGTAAAAGATGCATTCAACTATAACATTGTTTTTAATTCTTGTTTAGAAGAGTCGGTTTATATTCTCAAAGCAAATTAATAAACAGTTGTTCTTGTAGAATTTCTCGTTTGAAAAGCAAAATAAAGCATTGCATTTTTGGTGCAAATCCCACGCACCCAAACTGCACAATCTGTTCCGGGCAAATTAACATTAGCACGTGGAGATGATTAAAATTAAGTTCAGTGGTAAACGAGTTGCGCCTGTGTGCTACTGTTGGTACGACCAGCCTGTTCAATTATATGAGACCACACTCATGTAGATAGCGTTTGAACCCATGACAGTGAACAAAAAAGCTCATTTGCATGCATCTCCATCACACACACACACACTCTCGGTCGGTTTCTTTCTGTTTGCACTCATTAGGTACGGACAGTAATATCCGGATTCGCATACGCTTGAAACAATGGAAGAATGGTTAAAAAAGTTGCGCTTGTATGCCACTTTTGGATAAGTTTCGGGTACAACCAACTTGTTCAATCACATGAGTCCACACTCATTTAGATTGGGTTAGATAACATGTCCATGATCATGATCATGGACAAAGGTCAACTTTCAATATCCTCACTCATACTGGAGCTACTGTTTTACCATCCCTCCACTGTTTTAAGCGCATGCGGATCCTGATCCTACTGTCCCTACCTGATGAGTGCAAACAGCACGAAACCGGTCGTGGGGTGTGTGATGGAAATGCATGCATATGAGTTTTAAGTTCAGTAAACTTTGAAGCATTCAACAGTTAGTAGAAAATATTGTACTTGGATTCCACAGTACAATATATTTCACACGATGTTCAAAGTTGTGTGGATTGAAAACCTAACCCAAATTTGCGGACTATACTAAAACCTGCACATGGCATGTTTCTGATTCAATGCTGGGAACATATTTAATGAGATAAATGCAGAATACCGCAGAAAATTAGGTTCGCATTTTCCACGCGATTTCTAATCAATTTTTTCAAATGTAGTCAAAATTAATAATAAAAACTAGGACTGGAGCAAATCAATAAACTTTCACGCTAAGAGCTCTATCGCATTTCACGATGCTTATGTTGGATTTTCAAGGCGATAATATAGAGTTAGGTGCTCACTCAAAACTCATAGCACTATTGTCTTTACAGCGATAGCGATAAACAGATAAGATTATTTTTTTATTTGCTATAAATTAAACAAAATCGGTGGAACTTTGATTCTTTCGCAATGTCACTAAGCGGTTGATTAACAATGAAAGACTAGATTCGATATTATAAAGAATAATGGTTAAAAAACGATTCTCTTTACAATAACCGCACTGACAAAATATACGTATATTCAAATTTTGATTTGAATATAGCTAAATTGTTTGAGTTTATCAAGTGTGCAAGTAGGAAATTCCGAACGAAATCAACAACCGTCGAATAAAAGAACCTGCGGCATTTCTATATGGAGTGTGGTATTTGCAACACGCAACCATAACCCCGGAAGTTGCTATAGGTTCGAAGTTGGAATACGTTATCCAGGGGGTGGAAAATACAAGTAAGAACTTGGTATGCAAGGACAAGTTCGCTTCACATTCTTCTTTGTGAAAGCGTCCTCAGTTCCAGTCGTCTAAATCACTCGACTTATGGCGGGTTTTCAAAACCGTGAACAACCTTGGAAGCTCCATAATATAACTTGTCCAGAATTAAAATATTTTATTGAGCCATTGTGTCCAGGCTTGGGCAGCAAAGTCTAAACCCAGATGTATGTAAGTGTTCATCGCGAGAGGAAAACAACCCGGTAAAAGGGTACAAATATACGCCGCAACATGCACAGCAGTAAAGCGGCGTGTTTCTACTCAGCTTCGCATTGTAGACTATTTTTCAAACTACCACAAATTCAGACACCGTGGTCATTTCTTCGACAGTGTACTGCAAGATTTGGTCCACGAGCTTGTATGTGAAGGAAAAGTATAATCTTAGACTTTTGCTTATTCAAATGTAGTTTATTTTCTGATGACTAGCAGAGGACATTGTATCAGTCATCAAAGAATAAATCAAAATCCGATATTATCTAAATTATTCACTATGAATCTGTAAAGTGAAATACAGGAAATGGTTATTGAAATAAACACATTATTTATGATGAAATTCTAAGTATAACTTAGAATACATTCTTTTAAACTCTATTCCCGTTGATATGACGATATTTTACTGTTGTTCTCATATTCTACTCTCTTACACACTCCAACCGGTCCCTGGCTGTTTGTTTTCATCATGTGAAGAGAGTAAATTTAGTTTTCATGAGCGGACTATATTTTGTTATTTAAACAATCAAACCATGCCAATTTGGCTGCCACATTGGACGGCATGCGGAAACTCGTTCCCAAGATAACAATGAAGTTATTGGCAACGGACACGAGACGCGTCGATGTGTCACACTCCCCGAACATTTCCGGTCCCCACTTTTCACACCCAATGTCTTGTTTACCAAGCACAACGGCGTATACAAAGTTGAAGGCACACACATTCTTCACCTAACAGGGATGGCGGAAACCGTCCCCCCGGGCAAGAGGTAGAATTACATTGTGCCTATCAAAGTGTTAATTTGCCGTTTGGCCTGGCATGAAGCTGTGAGATTATTGATTGTTTTGGTGGGTACACTAACCGACGTCACCAGCTGTGGTGATAAAATAAAAGACCATACAAAATAAATTGACGCTAAACATTGTGGGAATATTGAATGGGAAGGGGTAGGCATATTCTTCAATTCATTTTCATACCTGTGCAAGTAGCAGTACGATTAATCTATTCGATTTAAGGCTAACATTATGCGCATCAATTATGGAAACAAAAATATCTGTAATTGGCTTTTATTTTCAGGGCACTTGAATACCGAAGGCTTCGGATAACTTGCGATGAAACCACAATTGAAATTAGGAAGAACAAGCATTATTCATATTGTTGAGTTTCGAAAATCACTAACGAGTTCTCGGGCGATATGCGGAACGTCAACCTCAGGTATATCACAATAGCGGAAAGCATCAATTATCGCAATCATTTGGATTTTGGCACATCTCTATGGAAACGTGTCGAGTGATAACAGAAAGTGTATAAAGAAGGCCGCTATTGAATGATATGCGATTTAGAAATATCGGTCAAAGGAGCTTTGAAACGATCAGCTATGTTTGGAAATTCTTCCTCAATTCTGCCAATTCGGGTTTATGATTGGTTAAAACGTTTGAGGTTTCATTTTCGATTAACTTAATTTTGTTAAAAGAGTTGATTAATGAATCTTTTATTTTATGATGTTTTGAGCGATTGTACATCATTTTCTTGACCACATTGTGGCCAAACTTTGGTTGAATCACCCTCTCGGTCATTGTCAGTCATCTTGTATGAACTTGGACGCCATTCTGGGCCATCATATATTGCATTGAATTTTGACATTATTTTGGGTGTCATTTTTGATCGGCGAAATTTGATCGACATTTTGGCTTGTCATCGAACTTATTTTAAATAATTTTGTCTAGAGCATTATGGCTCCATTTGTTTTGGCTGATACAATCCAGTGCAGTTGAGTACCATAGTATATCCGAATCATAGTTCTGATTTTGTTCTCGCGTTGCTCACGTCTTGGACGTTACAAGCTTAACTTAGTGAAGGCTGGGATGGAACCGTTTGTTTCAAAATCGATAGACACATCAGTTTTATGTGAGAACCGGACAGAAAGGTTTGGAATGATGTTGTGGTGACGAAATTTGACATGTCATCTAAAGGTGGGTGATTGATTATTAATCATATGTGTAATAAACGATTTTATCGATTGGCATTCACTTTCCGTTGGGTTAGGCGTCCTCACCCATGACACGTGCGACCTTGTTAATGTCCTTTTCCGAACATTGCTGATGCATGCTGTGACATGCTCTAACCTTACGCTTCAATGTCCTTACCGATTACTTCGCACACCCCCTTCTGTTCTCTTTATAAACACTGGCCCTGTCCAGCTCTTAGACCTGTGAACCTGTGTCCTGAGTCTCCGCTTGGTCATTTTTTAACTATCCTGTGTTCTGTTCTCTGTCTCGGTGAGCTTGGTCTCTTGTATTATCTAGTTGATCATCTGGCACAACTTTCTCTCGACTTTCGTTGCGGTATTTTTCGGTGAACATGATACACGTTACAAATGTTGACATCAAGGGGTGAATTTGGACGCAATCTACAAATGAATGCGTAACAAGGGGAGGCAAGATGATTAGTATAGCAACAATTGAACCAAAAGGCTGTTAAAACAACGTGATAGATATCAGGGCAGGGCTCAACGACCCAACACTACAATATCATTCATATCATGAATATCCTGAATGTTGGCAATATTTGAGCTCTTTTAGCAAGACATCGCGAGTACTTCCTCTCGTCATTGTGTACTAATGAAAAATGCCCAAACTGATGCCTGTCGTTAATCGTATGCATTTTTGTGAAATATCGACCGATGGGGGACACAATTAGATCAAGTGTAAAATGAACCCCCTTCCGATTGCGATTCCGTATTTGATCTCTCTAATTGATTGCCAAATTTGGGTTAAAATAGCTCCAAAGTTCAATTCCGTTTATCACTAGTTCACTCTATCAAGGAAAACCATTGCAAGACATTGGATTTCTTTATTTATAATTAATATTAAGAAAAATCCTCAACAACGAACAAGAACAAATTTAGACCTTTATGCTTAATGTATACATTTACCAATATGCGGTTTGATATAAATATTGTTCAAAGCCCAAAATGTGCCAAATTTCAATCACAAAATTAGAAATGCTCAACAAATAGTTCAGTCTGTGTGGGAAGAATGATTTCAAATGTTCAAAGCTTCGAGATTTAAGATTTATGGTTAACAAGCCAAATTTCTCGATACTTTTGAAGTTTATATAATTCATTCTTTCATATTTCAATCCAGAAAGTTCAACGGAAGAGCAAAAATAATTCTAATTTTTATAACGAGTGGATGAGGTTTGGTTTGAAATGTATGGATTGTTAAATTTTGTCTTTCATGTTGGTGTCTTTAAATAATCAATGATGGTTTTCTGTAACCTAGAACCAACTCATTGTAATTCAACATGAAATTTCATAAATTTTATCAAACTTCAGATTTCTGGGTGTCCCACCTATTTCTGAGGGTACAGTGTATCAAATAATACATATAAGACTGTATAAAAATTTCCAAATTAATGAAAACTGTGATAGATTTCACCAGATACGCAATAGTAATCTGTCATTTTATTTCCAAATAAAATATTAATCTTCTCATTTGCTAAGTTAAAATGACACAAGCCAAACCATTACGTAACGCAGCCGTGACATCTTATCACTTGAAATGATAACCGGCTACTGTGAAAATTGTTTCACGTTTAATTCACAGTTCAAACGCTTTGTGATCATAGGTTTGACCTGGACACTTTTGTTTGTCCTCATCAAAGAATAATTTTTATCCACCTGCAAGCGCCAATGCTAACAAGTGCTCATCTTCGAGTTGTATAACACGAAATTGTACCACATCACTCTTGAATATTACAGTGAATGAGCATATTTTTCTCTCATACGTACTCGACCTAAAATATGCTTAGCTCAACCTGATAAGCTAGATCATTTCTTGGATGACTGACGAGAAGCTGAAAAACACATCGTCTGCTTTTTAGCATAAAATAAATTACTATCTTCGTATAAACGTGCATATAAGAGATAACATTGCTTTTGTGCATGATAAGATGAGAAAAGTTGCAAAACTTAGTTCGACAATTCGTACTGCATACAAGTTGTTTTTCACGTCAACAACTAGCTTCGCGGTTCAATGGTAGATACTCAGCTTCAGGTTGTTATACATGTTCGAATTCATCACAACCAGGAATGCACACCATATTCCATGACTAACCTCAGGTTTTTTGCGGGGCCTTCAAATCGGCCGTGCATACAATTAATTTCTCCAAGGGTAAAATGCAACAAATATTTTCGGATCGACTGAGGTCAAATTCGGACGTGCACTTTCGAACGAAGTACGAGATACCGGGACTTGCAGTGAAACGTTTGACCCAAAAACGTTTGCTAGTAAACTGGATCGTATGGCAATCAATTAAGACGGACAAGATAAATCGTTCAGCCGAAAAATTGTAACTCGATGTTGGGACATGTTTATCATTTTTTTAAATTTATGGTGAAATTATTGTAACAGCTGAAAATTCGTGTGTACGAATAAAGTCAATTTCTTCTTCTTCTTCTTCTTCTTCTTCTTCTTCTTCTTCTATGTATTCATCAACCGAGACAAGGTTTTAACATGATGTCTCTCAAATAATAATCCAGGTAGATTTTTAAAACTAGATGGTATCGTGTGTGGCTATGCCTTAGTGATGCGAATTTTCCCTGTTGAAGCGTATCAAAGACACTCAAATCGTTTTCCTTACTGGCAGTTACAGGGTCGATCGAGACAATTTTGTATGTAAATTTAATATCCTCTGCACGTTCAGCAACTTAATATTGGATGACAGTCTATAATTAGAGACCTGATATTTTGCAATTAAACTCATTAATTAATCCTGTGTATACAGGTCCAGGTTTTCTTGAAGCACATAAGCAATTAATTGTCACTTCTGTAATCCCTGCTAAATTAACATTGACATAAGCCAGTAAGAGTGTCGGACCTGCAACTGAGCCTTGCCATGTTCTAATATTTTCAGCAATAAACCCTAATATATATTTGTAACCACTCATCCGTGCCAAGCCCATCAAACTATTCACAAAGTTGATCACGACGGTCCTAATATATATCATTCTGGATGGTTTCTTATCTAGTCTACAGCTTTCTGGTAATTTTATCCATCTGTCGTTGATTTGATTAAATCATTTGAAAATGGCCAGGTAACACTAATAAATTGTAAGCTTCAAAGCATCAATAATTCATTAACCTACTACCACTCCCGTTGTAGACGTTTCCGTATTCTACATTAAGTTTCTCTGAACAAGCAATTTATTTATCCGAAATCCATGTCTATGTTATTCACTTCCAGAAATAAGTCTCAATGCATCGGTGATTTATCCGAAGGGTCTTTTATCTACTCAATACTTTGTGCTACGAAAATAAATATCGTTCAAACTTAGTTATTGCTTAGTCACTTGATTACTCTTTGACACGCGTAAGTCAAGATCGCGATGGCTTTCATGTCTGCAAACAGTCACGCATGTGGGCACGTGGATTGTTTACTCAAACTCCATTGAGGTGGACAACTTCTGACAGCCACGTTTGTTTGGCCACAGCTCCTAGGATTCGAGACCACCACATGTTCTTGACACGATATCAGAATCTCTGAGCAAACGTGACTCACGTATGGCGTCAAGTGTTTGAGTAATCTAATGACACACATTGTCCCACGTTATTAATCTATTTGAAGCAGGTGTTTCCCATCATAGTTGAAGTGCACGCAATATGTTGGATATTTAACTGGTGTGTACAAGGCCTATTGACGTTCGATTAATGGATAAATCAATTTTGTATATGTGCTCGAGAACTGATTACTGGAATAACTGAATACACAATAAGCCTTTCGCGTTGATATTGTTATGAGAATAGAGACGAGAAAACCAATCTAGTCTATTTAAAAGCATAAAGTAAAATACAATGCATAAAGCCTGATTTGTCTGCGCTAACTAAAAAGTAGTGATATGATGGTAAAAACGAAACCTATCGCAATGATATTGACTCAGTGTTTGGAAAATTTGCTGAAGATTCAACTCATTAATCAACAAAGGACGTTGTGTATACCATTCAACCACCAAAATGTGCCATCAATCAGCAATCGTCATCAGCCTCGGGGACAGCCTTAAACCCGCACAAATTAACGAGTACTTTTTGCCATCTCATAGTGGCATGATAAAATCCTAAATTGATTTGGAAGTGCGGGACTTAACATGGCACAAAATCTGCAGAATAAACGGATACATACTTGGATTGCGTGTGTGCTCCTCCAGTGATTTAATCAAGAGTTGTGAGCAAGCTGGGAGACATCTGCATAAAATCTCCCTCGCATCAGATTATGAAAAAATCTCTTCCCCAATGAACAAATACGAGGCTACCCGAGCGCTCCAAGAAAATGTCTGCAACAGGATTTCAACTAAACCAGATAATGAACCATAACTATATGAATAACAAAAAGATTTTAAAAAATTCAACTGAACAAGATTTGATAGGATTATATAAATGCGTGTTTTAAAACTTGAAGAACTCACAACACGAAACTGTTTGCCAATGTACAATCGAAACACCACCCGATTGTTTTCTTGTCTGAATAGTATGTCAATATACACAATTGATCCTTAGTACGTCTGGCTCCATGGCTGGATTAGCCGGCTTCATTGGTGCTTCGGTTGACATCAGTCCACCAACATCGATCGCGCACTACAGGTAGTTTTAATTCAGACACGTTATCACATTCGGCAATATTACAATTTCTACCGATATATCGGTGAAATTAATCGAGCAGTGTATGACACTTTGAGAAAATTTGAATGGTAGTTCAAAGGAGTAAATATCATATGTTTCTTGTCGTCACAGATTGGTATTCTGTTTTTCGATTGTACAGGTTCGGTTTTTCAATTGTGGCTGCAAAGCACAGGATGTGTCAGTGCATTGGAAAGCGTTTTGTGTTAATCATAGTTTATTTACCCGAATTTGCCAGACTTAACTGACAGTGAACAAGATGATAAAGCTGACTTGACCAACACACAATATCACACCTTGTTTACCGTTTCTCCACTGTTTGAAAATTCAAGTACAGATTTTACGCCCAAGCCCATGGGGTTAACACGTCTATATTTGTGAGGAAACATCTGATTGGACACTGGTTGTGCCAGCCCTATCCAACAATGACTGAAAAGTCCATACTTTGCTTATAATTTATCTTTGTTTCAAGCATTATCAGTCATAGTGTCTGCCACCATTGAGTGCAAAAGTACGAAACTGATCGTTTATAGATTTTATCATGTAATTGACGACACATTTTTATATTTATTTAGGCGGTAGTATTAAAATATTCGTGTGGATGTCTATGACACAAGACCTCCAACGCAGTGTGGCAATTGGAAATGTGTAGCAAAAGATTTCTCATGCTACGAAATCATTATCAACTCAATTGGTACTCAATTAGTATTTGATAAATGGAACGCCCTATTTGATGAATTTTAACCTTTACCAGTTAACTCCGCCAAGGACGGTCCCAAGCCCGTCTGAGAAAGGAAGAGGGTTGGACTTACGGCTAGCAACCCTATCCCGTAAAACCTACATTGCTACGGAAACGATGACAACAGATCCGTGGTTCGGTCATGTCTGCAGGATGGATCCCAGTTCGCATACGATGGTAGCCATGCACTGGCATCTGCAAGGTAAACGAAAAAGAGGACGGCCCAAGGAAACTTGGCGCAGAACGTTGGAACGCAAACTACATGCACAAGGATTCATGGTGCAGACGGCAACGGAAGCAGTGACAGACCGGAACCACTGGCGTGAAGTTGTCTTCGCCTCATGTGCCACCCGGCACGGAGAGGACTGAACCAGTTAAGTGTATGAAGTCGTTTGTGTTGAATGATCGTGCACCACAAAAAATTGAGCAGCGTTTCAATTATCGATACATACAAGTTTATAAGCAGATTCGTATAGAAAAATCGTTGTAATAATTTGCAACTCGTAAACTGTTGCCTAATTCCCATAGGTTGAAAACGTGTCTACACAAATTATGTGAAACAAATCAACTTTGGTGAGTGAAAAACACAAAAAGTGTAACATAGTATTCTAGTATTCTAGAAAAAGAATATTTTCAACACAGAAAAGTTTGATAAAACGCGCACTTGTCGAGTAAAGATATCACAACACTAGTAAAATAGTGGTAGAATCATGTAAGCTGCACTAAGTGCAAATATCTAATGCTCATTCACAGAAGACGGATTTTTCACGTTCCCACGAACCAACTTCACGTACACAGATAAAGTCATTTTTTCTTATTTTTCTTCTTAAAGAAATATTAAATTGACACTTTTTGCACTGATGACAATAGTTCGACAACGAAATCAGTTAAATGTAAATGACACAACACAAAAGAGCGTTAGTTAGACAAACATTGAAATTTTTAGACTTTATGGCACCTTCATCTGTGTCATAGTTTTATGCTGACCAAGTCATTGAAGGTTTTTGATTGGTTCTCTTGCTCAGTGCTCTTCACATGTCATACCATAAGATTTCTTTGGATAAGATCTTCCATAATTAAGCATACCGATATTTACACACTGGTTAAGCGGATCCTAATACTAACCGGAAATATTTGTTACATGTAGCTATTGTAAAATGCTTTGGCTAAATTCAAACTGTTATTTTTAGATTTATTGATTGATTTTTAAATTGACTCAGATTGTGTAAGTCGATAAGTTCAAACCGTTCTTTATATTTTGATCATTTAAATTCCAAGTCGGAGCATTATTTTAAAATAATGTCAAGCAAGCAAGCAAAATTCCATCCGGATGCTAAAATAAATTAACCAGTTTCAGTAGCATTCCGTTTTATCGCTTCTGACCGTAATTTCGCATTTCAAACAGTTCACGGACACATGTTTCACACTGATTGCAAACAGATCTAGCGCAATTTTGATGGTGTTATTTAACACAAACCATATGTTGCCTGTCATTTTTCAAGCACGACATGTGCTGATAATTCGATTGAAATGCGTTTGTCAACACAACAGCCTTCTAATCAGTTTTATTTATTTTCATTATGGGCTATATTGAATTACGACAAATGGTTTGCTGAAAATTATTGATCTAGATCGATTGGTTTTTGATTTTGTTCGTGTGAGTT
Source organism: Atriophallophorus winterbourni (assembly GCA_013407085.1). NCBI lineage: Eukaryota > Metazoa > Platyhelminthes > Trematoda > Plagiorchiida > Microphallidae > Atriophallophorus > Atriophallophorus winterbourni. Next base: position 32,958 of record JACCGJ010012573.1, read on the forward strand.
TGTTGAAATCAAATATTGTAGCCTTCGTTTTAAACATTTGTTCGAAACTTTCTTGGTTAGCTAATTCATCATCGCTATAATTCTTGTAATCAAAAAGTCATTTATTCTTTTTTCTGGTTTAGAAAGAACATTTTCATAATGCATTGTTTGGCAGCAATCAGCTGCTAATTTAAGTTGAAACCGGTCTACAGCTGATTGATTCCAACAGATTGAAAGCTATATATATAAACATATATATATTCTCATCTATAGAGTACTGCACAACTTTTGCAAAAAGATCAGAATACTACAAAGTTATGTGATCGATTCTCCTTCAGTTTCATACTGATGCCTATACACCAATTGTGTACAATTCTGTTAGGATATCTAACTCGGGAGAAAATAGTTTGATGCAGTCTTCAAAATCTAAACTTTTAAAAATTTCATCTTTCTGAACTTGGGAAACTTCACGTGATTGTTCAATATTTCACTTATCATTATTAATATTAAAATATACCTTTAACAAGATGCTATTTAGATCAAATTTATTTTTTCGCATTGCTGATCTAGAAAATTCACCAGATAATATCTCACACGACGTGGTTGGTGAAATGTAATCACTCGTTGCCTGTCAATTCCATTGAAATGTTACATACTGTATAATTGCTGGCGGGTTTCGGTTTAATCCGGCAATGAATGTACATCAAGGGCACACGTTGACCTCATGTTCCATTCTGCCTCGAAAAAATGATCAAGACCATGATCTTTTCAAGACATAACGTCTTTCAATGAATGACGGAAAAGCATGCAAATGAATATTTTGTCTTTCAATTAGCTTTATAAACCCCACAGTGGCACAAGTGCGTTCTGCTTCTTGATTTTAACACTCGATAAAGTAGATCATTGGAAATACGATCGTTTCCGAATATATGCACATAACCCAGCCATAATTAGTCTGTAAATGATGAACGATAATTATTGTACTGTATTGTGGTACTCACATCCCCATCCCTTACACACCACTACCGGTTTCTGGCTGTTTGCCGTCATCAGGTGGAGACAGTAAGATCAGGTTCAGTGAGCCTTTGTAAGTGGTGGAAGCTGGATGTGTTTACTTCAGGTCAATTGAGACCGAATCACGTTCCGTGTTTTAACTTTTAGCACATTGTCTGTTCATACTTGAGGACACTCGATCACGCATTGATCAAGTCCTCCCCCGCTTTTCGCACCCACTTGTCGACTGCGTCCCGATTCGTCCCTAAGGTCAACTGTTCCACACTTAACACGTTCACACATGAACCCCAACACACAAGAGAACGTCAATTGATTAAACCCACAAGACAACGAATAGTACACACGCACAACTTATATAGGCAGACATTCTTATAACAACACTGTCATCGACATGTCTCTACTGGTTGTCACTTTGATCTGATTTTCAATCGATCTCTTGCCAACCGCTTTCATTCAAGATTATCATCTTCGGTCGTTTAGGTGTTGTGTCGGGGGTTGTGCTCTGCACATCATCCTGAAGCTCGTGACGAGCATGCATTTTAATCTACTTCGCACTTCCACAATTTTCATTATATATGCATTATATACAGTCAATTAATGTCACATAAATCCGAACCCCTAGTACTGCAGCTTGCTTGGCTCACGCAAAGTGTAAAGGACTTATTTGCACATAAATATTGATAAGGAATTTGACCTTAATAGCTTAGAAAGTTAACAATAATCATAATCATCCGATCGTGTAATAATGTTTTCATATTGTATAATACACATTAACGTTTTACGCACTGGAATTTAAATCCGCATAGCCAAACTAATTATTTTTCAGCATATCAACATTCAGGCATGAATAATAACTGAGCAATACAATATATTATATAATAATAATATCTTTCATTTGTGATTAGTTATCTTATCAATTCATCAAAAAAATTTAGGCTTTATTCTCACTTAGATTTTACACAAAAATCATGAAAGATTGATAGATTTTCACTGCAGTATTGTATATTTTATTACTGAATTTTTCATCGATGTGAAAAAAGTTGTTCACGCCCTTGATGAATAAATGATTTAATTATACGAATTCAATGTTAACCTTTATTTTACAGAAGATAACCCGAGGGCATTTCGCGGCGCGCAATTCAAATTCAAACATAATCATTAATCAATGTTGCGGGATAATCAATTAAGAGCGCGCGAGATTGTGATTCACCTTTCACTTCATCTCATGTCACACCGGATGGAGAAAAACGCTTGTTAGCCGATTTTTGGAAATTTCGAAATACCGGAATTAACCTTTAGATTAAACGGTTGATAGGCGTGCCGATTTCGAGGCGAATTTGGCCAATCAGGTGTTTGGTGGTGATTTTATTTGGAAGCAGTGGCGTTGATGTAGCACCGACAAAAGAAATCGCTTAATAAACCTCCAGCTATCGTCGACCTCGCAATGACCCAAAATACGAAATTGGCATCATGGAACCCGGTTAGGCTGTAAACAAATATTTGTCAAATGTTCCCAATTTGCGAAATTCATTTTGCTAAAAATGTAGTATTGCGATGAAATGGATATTTCAACTCAAAAACGATTCTAATAACTCTCGCTCTAGCTGTTCATGAAAATCAATGTCAATCTGCTGCGATAAGTTCACTTTACGAATGATAGCAAAGTTTATTTGATTAGTGTTCGAAATCGTAATATTCCGCAGTCTATCAGGGATATTTAGGTTAGTAATGGCTTAAAAAACTTGCACTCGAGAAATATTCAGGTACGAGATATGCACTTTTGCAATCACGTCGTCACCAAACATCGTTTAATTAAAACACGCTCTACATATTTTCGTCAAAAGTTTACGCCTTATCTATAGATGTTCTCTCAACATTTGAAGGTAATATTGCTACGTACGAATAAATCTCAAATGATCAGCTGAAAACACAATAAAGGTTTGCAATCGATTGGAATATGTTTGGGACCGATCGTGTATTCATAATACAAAGTAATTTGAGTGCAATCGGTTAGAGTAGTGTTTGGGTAACGTTTCACTTCTGACACAGAAGCTTCGTCAGACCAAGGGTGATAGTTAGGACAGGGAACATGAATAAGTAGTAGTCAACCCACCACCTTGACCTTGGCCGTGTTCACTTGTATCAGATTGACGTGGATACACACTGTGAAGAAAATGGACCACGGATCCTGGTCATTCCCACGAGACGTGACACACTGTAGGCGTACTATAGGCTGTTTAGCGGTAAGGTCAAATAAATGGTGGTGGGATGACTACTACTTAATTATGTTCCCTGTCCTGACTATCACCCTTGGGTCTGACAAGCTTCTGTGTCCGAAGTGAACCTTTACCCAAACAATACTCTAACCGATTGCACTCAAATCTCTTTGCACAATAAATGTTATTTCCGATGGAGCTAGAAAGATAGCCATGATTCAAGATGCGTCATACACAACACATTCAATTTCATGTTAAACCATTTAGAAAAGCTCTATTCTCAGTAAAATGCGCAGTAAAACGGAATCAGTTTTGTATAGTCCAATATCAGGTTCGGGGTGTTCTCACAAACAAACGGAAGCAAAGAGATTAGTTTTAATAAACATTACAGGTAATTCAACTTAATTGAATATTGAAATTTCAAATCGCACAAAGATATCTCATAACACCACGATAGTCCTAGAAAACCTTAACGCCCTCTATTGTCACGCTCTGCACATGACAGTTATCTTATTTTGTGTCAACTTGAACTCAAAATACAATGTGAGCATCCGTGTGTCCGCGCGCGATTGGAACAAAAAGAATCATCTCAACTCTTTCACAGTCCTTTGTGGTTTATCGGTTCGGCAATAGGGTGTGAATTGTCTGGACAGACTGCTGGTTGCGGTGACAACCAACACTTCGGTAGTGAAGTGTGCGATGAATGGAATTGGTTCCCACAACAGATGGCGGTGAGAAACGGTCACAGGACATGTGTTCCATTAGAAACGCTCTCAGGACAAATTGATTTATCAATACTAGATATTCAATCAAATCGTGCATTCTGAAAATATTGAGAGAAATTTAAGTGTGTAACTGCGAGCCACGAAGAAAAATGAGTCAGAATTATGCGCTTTTTCAACAAGATGTGTTACATAGGCAACGAAAAATTGTATGTATTGTAGTTAATTAGTATAACCAATGTAAGTCGGAATAAAAGAAGCCAATATTTTCTGTTTTCGTATCACCCATGAACTTATTCAACGATCATATATATACATACACTCAAATCTCAGTACTATGCCACCCGTCGGGACCGAGCAAGAGTGGCATAGTAGCGAGAGTGGCATAGTAACGAGATTTCGTAAAAACGGCTTTATTTTCTCAAGTCCATCATTCATTTGCTCAATCAATCAGTCCAAAGTCAGGCAGCTCGATCTCCTCGTTCTCGTGCATCTTTTCCTCGGCAGGTAGAGCTTTTCAGATCTCGAGCAGCTCCGCATCCTGAGGCTCAGTTCGGATTTCTTCTTCGATAAACTTGGCTTTTGCGAAACAGTTCCTGATTGTCGACTTGCTGACCTACTCCCAAGCATACCGGGCAACGTGTAGAGCGTCAAACTTGAACTCCTTTCGGCGATCGCCCATGGTCTCTAGCCGGCGGCATAGCAACAGCTTTTTGTAGTGGCGCTTGAAGTACTCTATGATTCCCTGATCCATTGGTTGTTGTCTAACCAACCGTCGCTCGCCATGAAGTTTGGGATGTGCATCAGCTCGGCCAGTTTCATAGCCTTCTCCTTGATCAGATCGCCACTGACAGACAAACTCAGTCCTCTTGCTTGCTTCAGCCACATCAGCACTCCCTCCTCAAGCTTCGTGTCGTGAGGTTGCGTCAGCTTCATGCGCTTCGATGGAACTCCAGCTTTGATTGCAGCTTCAATTGCATCCTTCTTGCTGAGAATGCCCTTCAGGGTGGTTCTCCTAACTTCGATGCCCCATTTCTTGCTAATCTCCCTCGCCAACTTGGACTTATTCGGCTCCTTCTTCGCAGCATTGATGATCTCGAGCTTCTCCTTCAGCGTAAAGTCGGTTCGCTTACGTTTCTGAGCTGACATTATGGGCTGAATAGTTTGAAAAATAACGATGTCACTGTTGTGAGTGTCTGTTTGTGTTGTAATTATCATATTTTTTTACCAGTAACCAGCATTCCCACACCCTGAATTACCGTTGTTTGACCTTATATCAAGTATCTTGAGTACCCCGCTTATACATGATTACGAGAACACTATTAAGCACCAAATATGATAATCTTAGTAATCTTATTATTGAGAAATTTGCCATATCTTTCGCACCCAATATTATAAAATATCGAAACGTTTATTCGTGGAAATTTTATGAGATATTCACAGGAGTCCCGTTGGAGTTGATATTATATATTGAGCAGTAAAATCGGCGAAGTGAACATGAGATCCACGTTATGTACTTTACCAAACCGATGTGGAACTGCGAGTCATTACGACCTTCCTAATGGCTCAAAATGTTCAATTACAAAACACATATAAATGTTTCTAATTGAAAGTGGGTTAAAAAAACAAATGCTCTAAAGTAAAGAATTGTATAACTTTATACAAGTCTTTGGGTTATGATTAAATCTCACTGATTCGAATTAACTAGAACAGAAATGTTGCACCTACCATTGAATTTACCTCTTTAAAACTGATAAAATCCTGCTACTGATCATGAAATATATAGTCTCCCTTCACAGAATTTTAGGCCCGATCACTTCTTGCTAGCAATATTCATGCTCTACATAGAAATAAACAATCTGTGTCATACAATAACCAGTGAATGATCCACCATTAGTAAAATTACCGAAATAGCAGCACTTTCGTACTTTAGATGTTGAAGTTAAATAAATTGCAAGCATTTGCCCTTGTGTTGACGAGTGATAAAAGCTAGTGATTAGCAAAAATAACCGCAATACTCTATCGCCTCTAGCCTTTGTATTTTCACTCGTATAATGGTATTTTATTACATAAACAGGCTGAACATGATTGAGAATCCGAACTTGTTACAGTTTGAATAAAAAAACTGAAATTGAATATTCAACACTTCTATATTGAATGCCATTTACAATAAACAGCAGAGTGTACATTTTTTCCTGATAGTCTGAAGAATGACTAATTGAAATTGATTCCATTTTGTTTAATATAAAATTAGCAGGCAGAACGTTTCACAATGTTTTACATTTTCTTCTATAGAAAAGCGAATGTTCAACAGACCGCTAACTTGGGAGAAGTTGTTTTCGTTGAAAATTGTTATCGCAACTATCATTCATAGTATAATTTTTGCACTCGATACAAGGACGTAAAACATTGTACACATTCCATCCTAGCACACCGACTGTCAGTCATCGCGACAACAGCGACAGTCTTACTTCGGTGATTGACAGTTACGAGGGTGTAAACCACATCAAACAAGTTGCACTGACTCTGCCTTCTGGATCATGTCATTTATGGATTGAATGTAAAAAATGCGACCTTGGAATGTAGCAAATGTCGGTACTGAGTGGTGCCCAAAGTTGTATCAAAATTAGTTTTTGTTCTAGTGTTCTGAGTTAAATGAAAATAAGAAGCATAGCTCCAACGGAATAGAAACAAAACGTTTGATCACCCTATTGAGTGAAATGTGGTGAGAGATGTGCAACAAAAAAGTATTGTGAGTTTTATAAATACAACATCGTTTGTGTCTGTGAATTATCCATGGCGACCCATATACATTCATTATATATTTGGCATGTGATATTTAGATTTTTTAAGCTACTTCATTTGTATCACGTTTTAAGCTTATAAGTCGTGCGAAGTTATTTTCATTAGCATCGTCAAATCTTTCATGCAGCATTCAGCCTCCTAAAATAAACTTTGATTTTTCAATTCATTTTAATTTAATTTTAATGGTCTGAAAAGCATATAGCTTTACGAAAAACCACTGAAAAATATGGGAACTACGAATAATCTAACAAGCACAAATGGGATTTCGTGGCTTACGGAGCAGTTCCAAAATCAGGTGAAAATCCAAAAGGGCAGAAATTGTTTTCGATTGGTGGGATGACAAATGTAGATGTATGGTGTTAAGATTTATAGTTGTGTTCGACGCATGGATTATGTGTCAAAAAGTTAACAAGGCTTCTCTCGAAAATCTGCTGATTTGGTGACTTTACAACATAATCGTGTAGATTGTTACAAGTAAAACCAACTCGCACGACGAAAAATGTCATTTACAGTTGAGTCGCGAGTGAGGGACAATTAGAGTAAAGTGTGAACTCTTATCTTATGCGAGCCCAGTAGATTAAATACGTAATGTTGAGGGTGATTTGCGGCATATACATGCTTTTCAGGATAAAGTGAACAAACCTTTGGCCCAGACCCGGTCACTCCATTGGTAGTTAAGCTATGTATGCCATGGATTTCGAAACCAACAGCTTCCATTTTCAACCCTTGTCCCTCTGATGACACCATTGCTAAAGGTTGGAAGATTGTAGGGATTACACCGGCCCACAAGAAAACAGCATGATCTTCACAAGTCATAAAACTCATGAAAAGCGTTGTTGTTGATCGCCTGCAGAAGATACCATCCTTTGAGGATGAGAATCAATTTTCTTACCGTTGATGCAGTTGCATGTATGTCTAACTAACAGGATTCTGAAAGAGCTGGACTATAAAATATTAGCCGTGAAAGTTTGTTTTCTTGATTACACTAACGCGTTCGACTCTGTCGTTTGTGTTCAACTATCGGGCATATTTAAGCACGAGCCGTGCCAGCTCAAATAATTAAATGCATATGTTTATACATTTCCGATAGATCTCAATACGTTGAAATCAACAGACTATGTTCTGCCTTGCTTCGGACTGAAAAAGGGTTTCTTCAAGGAGCGATTCTATCTCACTTCTTCTTTTGAGCATACCCGGCTGTTCTTTAACAACCGCCATCAACTTTCACGTCAGAATACACAGATGACGTAGTCATTGGTTGTGCATTATCCAGAAGTAACACTTCGAATACGCTCGCTGCGGTTTTAAATTAATTTACTATCCGGTCAGAAGAAAGAGTCATATCTTTAAATTCCGAAAATGTATTAAATTGTGTTCAATAATCTGCGTTTTGAACATCGTGAAGCTATTTACACTAACAATATTTTATCTAGAATTAAGTCCACAAACCTCACTAAAGTGAAATAAATCAATTATATATGCGTTACCATATCGGACAACTTGACTTTGACCCATAATCATAAAACCTTATTTATTAAACAAGTTTATACTTGGATGCCACTGTTGCATAGGGTTCGTACAACGAACAACGATGTTTAAACACAGAATCACAGTGATTCGTTGTCAAGAACTCAAGGCGCTTATGGATGACCGAAGTGATGTGTTGCTCAAATCCCCCGAAATTACACTCAAGTACCGGTTTCTGGCTGTCTGCCTTCATCAGATGGAGACAGTAAGATTAGGTTCAGTGAGCTTTGAAACAGCGGATAATTGATAAACAAGGTTTGACTTGAATGCCGGAAACCGGTAGTGGGCTGTAATTTCGGGGATGTGAGCAACACATTACTTTTTTCGTTCATACGTGCCTTGAGTGCTTGACCAAGTTTCACTTTGTGATTCTGTGTCTGAACATTGTGGTTCGTTGTACGAACCATATGCAACAGTGGCATACAAGTATAACTTTGTTTACCACTTTACCACTGTTTCAAGGCTCCCTGAACCCAATCTTACTGTCTCCACCTGATGACGGCAAAGAGCCAGGAACCGGTAGTGGAGTGTAATTTCGGGGGATATGAGTAACACATCACTTTATTTATTATAGTTCGTAGGTTTCCTCATTTAAGCTTTTCGTCCTCGTTCTCTATGCAAATTGGCAAAGCATATTTCTAACTTCACATTCTCTTGTATATTACCTCATATTTTTTACTGTTCACCTGCTATTTTCCCCGCACTTTTTTCAAAAGAGTTCGTGTGACTCAAACGTTGCATCAGGATCATTTCATACTCAAGCTCTATTCCGTATGAGGATATCATTTAAAGAATTTTGAAACAAATTTATTTCTTGCGTTTTGCTTATAAATACCATATTCAATTAAAAATTCCACCCGCTTTAGGAGAATATCCTTAACACATCAATCTTCCTCAAAGACTCTTTCAAAACACATCATACTGCCTTCTAGAATGTCATCATATTGGAGATCGTGTATCCCATTTACTTCACGATACCTTTGCCAAAGGACACTACTTATTGAAAAATTGCGGTCTAATTCGTCACGTTGATATCATGTGTACATCTTTTGCCAATAATTTTCTTTTATGCATAACTTGTACGGTATGAGTTTTTCTGGTTTTAAAGCTTAGTCCTTCATCTTCTACACTTGCGATTACTCAAAATCATCTGAATCAACTGCCTTTCACTTGTTTCCAAGCTGGGCAGCAACATAAATCGCTAATAGCAAACGAAATAAATTCACATTTCACCAATTTTTCAAAGCACATAAATAAATCAATAACGTTCACGGGCCCGTTAGTCGCAAACACTAATTGCCTTGGTTACACCGACATCAGTTTGCGGAATGATGTATAGTTTAAGTGTGTGGATTTGCAATTAAGTTGGGTTGACAAATTTTTATGGGAAACAAAATTTGTCGACACTTTGGATTTATGTGATTTGCGTTTTCAGTGAAAAAACAGAAATGTCGTTTCAAGCTAATACAATACAATCGCTTTCTAATTATTGCTTATAAGTGGTTCCAATTAATGATATTTAAATTCAATTGAGATTTAAAACGTCAAATGTAATATCTTAGTGAGAATAATGGATTATATTATTTGGAATTATGGTATACATTCGAACAAACAAACATTTTAACCCGCAGAAATCCGTGAGGAACGTATTGCAGATCCATTATCTGGGTTTTGTATACAAAGTGTCTTAAGTTATGGCGATAAGGTGAAAATTTCACTTCTAATACACGTATGCTAAAGTACATCATAAAAAATCTTGTAAATGTAAACCAGAATAAAATTGATTTTATGCGAATTTTATCGAGATTTCATTGAAACGTGTTAGGAGGCACTGCTCTTAATGAATAAAACAGTTGAAATCGTTTATTTGCCGGACATTAGACACTAATATTGATCAGTGAAGATATTCGAACTCACTGATCGGTTTTGACTTTGATTGATGTTTACAGTCAACATCGATTTATTATCGATCGACATTCGAGAAACATCGATTTTTTGTGTTATACAAGTAGTGTTCAATCTGTTGTATTTTGCCTCGCGATTTGGGTACAAATAAAATGTTTTTTTACGATCAATTCTCTTTTTGATATTCTATGTTGGTGGACAGTGAATTTTGAGAGTCCATTTTCTTTATCAAAGTACATAACAAAATGGTTCTCAACTTCGTATAGAAAAATGTTAGGGAAATCCTCAGCTAATTGGAATGTTTTATAAGAGTTTAAACTTCATGGAGTGAATTGTGGTCGATTTAATATCATATTCTGAGGTGAAACAAAATAAACTTTCGAAAATGTCAAGATTCGATTCTCAAATTATAGATAGAATTTGATTAACAAAATCAGCGTTCCCGTTAGAACAAGAAAGCTACGCAATTATTTTTCAAGCGCAATATCCAATTTCCAACTTCAACCAAATAAAATGTGAAATTTGTTTATGAGCAGTGCCAGGTTGATTTCGCGAACTCGTTCGAGAAACTTGCACTAAATTTTGACGGAGCGATCAATGTTTAACTTTGTTATCACAGGAATCCAAACAAATTTTCCCAAATGAACCGTAACACTGAATGTTCCTCTTGTTGAATCTGTTGCGAAAACCATAGCTGATTAGATCATTCTTGTGGTATCATCGGTACAACTGATAGATCTGGAAACACAACCTGAAAACCTGTCCAATTAGTGCAAGTTTATTATTTTAACCAATAGAAAAACAACAGGATATGTGATCAGTCACTATAGGTCCATGAAGTCAAGTGATACTATTGCTCACAACTGATGATCGTTCGGGGATTTGATTTGAGCAGTAATTCACTATAATCAGTTTAAGACGGAATGAAGCTTCTGAATATCACCTACTTGACTTCATCTGATGACTGTCTTCACAAAATTGCTGAAAATGTTTGGATTTGCAGCTCGCAGTCGTTTCAAATGTATCTCTAACCCAGAAGAAGAGTGCAAAAGATGAATGCATCAGTTTGTTAAACGATTCGTAGTGTCATTGTTAGAAATTTCAAGCATATATATTGTTGAATGTGAATATTAGAACTGCTCAGAAAGTTTGTTTGAAAGACGGCGTACACCAGACCATCCTCAAAATCTCATTTCAATTTCAGTTTCAAATAACAAGAGCACGTTACTGATATGGTGTGTTTCAATATTGATTTTTGGTTCATGAATAAAAAAGCAGTGTGTGAACGTAATCCACGAAATTTATTTCACAAATTATTCAAGTAATTCGGAAAATATTTTTAGAAGTGCTTATTCAGTCAGCCAATTTTTCTTTACACATTACGATTTGCAAATAAATAGGTGACTCTGCACTAATTTTATCGTAGTTGATGCATAGGTAAACATTTTTAGAAATTGTGTTCGGAAAAACAAATAATTTTTCAGCAAGCTGGCGAATAAGTCCACTTCAAAATAGACCTCACAATCGATATTCGACAAATGTTTCGCGTAGCTTAAGACATATTTTTCACGCATTTTGCAGTCATCAGAAAAGCATTTTGTTTTTAACATTCTTTAAACGTTTCCGTTTAAACAAGAGTACATTGTATGATATGTGATATATCTTTATGGCTGCACATTCGTCGAGTCTAATCACAACACTGGAAGCATTTTGATATCGATCATAGACGAAAGCGATTCTGTGTTTGAATTCATGATGTGACTGGAAATTTTATTCTCCCATTACAATCCTAACGCTTCTATACATTTCACGGAGTCTCTCACAGAAATTTGCTTGGTTCGGTTAATCAAGTGGATTTGAAAGCAGTGTTATTCTGCAGGTAAAGCCACGAGGTTAAAGATAACTGATATGAAATGTCTGAGCGAATTTCACAATAGATTAACAATGCTTTATTTATCATTCGTATTTAATATCATTCCCTAATGGAAAATTCATGAGGTTACTCACAATACAATTCTGTAGTTTACCGTCTAATCCTTACACATGACCGTGTTCATAGTATTTATACGTTATGTTGGTAGGCAACCCAGTTCCACCATTTAAATAATTATCGTACGAGTGATTGTGACACGGTATTCTATAATAATCACAGCTAAACTGTTCAGTTTCGAATAGATTTTCACACGAGTGAACGCATGATCTTGTTCACATAACCGCTATTCTTCTACTTTTTCATCAAACTCAACTTCAACCTATTAGGTGCTGTATGTACTCATCAGTCAGAGACCATACGATCATGATCCACATGAATTCAAACAGTGAAAAAATAGAAAACGCGTTTAGATCATGAGAGTATTTTTGAATAGGACTAAAAGGACCGACCTGTACCGCTAAGTGCATATGAGGATGCTTCTAACCGCAAGAGTTTAAACACAATATATACATTTGCATGCTTTCCTTCACACACCACTCGTAGAGCCATCCTCATCAGTTGGATACAGTGTCAGCGGGATCCACATGCTTTAAAGCAATGAGTAAATGGTAAACCAGGTATGAACTTGTAAGCCACTGTTGTATAAGATCGTCACAGATAACCTGTTTAATCATATGTGCAAAAACACATTTTTGAATTATACCTCATAAACTTCGATCCGCATTTGCACGCATTTCCATTACATAAGCACGACGACTAGCTTCGTGCTGTTTGTGCTTATCAGGTAGGGACAGTACGAGAAGGATCCTCATGCGCTTGAAACAGTGGAGGAATGGTAAACAAGTAGCGCTTGTATGCCACTGTTGGAAAAGGTTGGTAAGACCAACATGTTCAATCACATTTGTCCAAATACATGTTTTAATGGGTTAAACCAATAACCATGAACCAAAATATTCATTTGCATGCTTTTCCGTCACAAAACACCCCACGACCGGTTTCGTGCTGTTTGCTCTCATCAGGTAGGAACAGTACGATCAAGATTTGCTTAACTTTAGACATGGAGGAATGGCAAACAATACCTTCACATAGTAAGCTACTGTTGGATAATGTTGGTAGGACCAACCTGTTTAATCACATGTGTAGATGGGCTAAGCCCGTGGTCTTGAACGAAGTATCCTCATTTCATGCATTCTCATCACACACACACACCGCACGACCGGTTTCTTGCTGTTTGCATTCATTAGGAATAGCTACATGAGTTGAAACAGTGAAGTGAACATTTTGGTCGTACCAGGCTTATCCAGCGATGAGAAACAGTGTTTATTAATTTCTCGGTGTCTAGTATAGCTTTCAAAGTTTTCTGATAAAATCTTATAAAATAAATTCAAACGTGGTAGTAACAAATTTCTTTTCAACTTCCTTCGTTAAATAAACGTCAAACGAATTCATCTGAACATAGAATTTTAACCCATGAATATTGTTATAAAACTTAGAACCACTTAGTCTAAGTTGCTAGATTAGACATCGATAACACAATCTCACAGCCCATTGTTGAACGATTTTTGTAAAGAAAATGCATCCAAGGGCCAGATATAGCAACTGTAAGACTAATCACAATTACATCAATGGTAGCAAGAAATACACAATTCATTGGAACATATTGATAAAATCTAAGTTGGACTGAGCAAATTTCCAAAGCATCTAAAGTAAACATATGTTATTAAATATCGTTCGTAGACAGATTTTAACATGGCTTTGGAGTGTGGAGTTGTTCTTTACCCATGTTTTAATTCAATTTCGAAATTCGATATGAATAACTTTACGATGGCAAAAATGATTCATCCAAACAATTACAAAATGACATAAATAATTTATTGATAAGAAAATAATAATTCATCAGCAGAGTCAATTGATTTGATTGATTGTAGTTGATTTTCAGTATTGTGAAGCGAAATTGTCAACATGAGTTAGTGCAAAGTTGCAGTCAAAAATTTGTTGCAACAATGAAGTATCAAAAAATTGAGTGAATGTGTCGACACTGGAAGCGGTAAAATTGATTCAAGAAGAGCATGTTAAACAAAGATTGCACAGATTAAAAGTAACCGCTGATGTCAAGCAGGGCACGGAGAGATTGTAATGTAGCTGGGTTGTTACGTGTACGTGGAAACGGTATTGAAATAAATAATTTAGCGCGTGTTTTAGTTTATGTACTAATTCGTATGCGAGTGTTGTAACGAATACAGAAAAATATGTGTTCAGATTTTGTACGTATTTTTCGGTGTATGAAGATATATCCGAGAATTAATACCATTTTGATAAGATTGCTTATAGCGGAGTCCCAGCATTTTGAATGAATGAAGCTATGGAGAAAATGCATCTTTTTAACTTATTTTACACCATTCGCATTTAATAGATTGGTCGCTAATACGTGTCGAGATTTTGTAAAATTGGATACACCATCCCAAACTTTTTAGTAAGAATCAAATATAGATTAATTGATTGCGTGAAATTCAATGCTGTGAAATTATGGTTTCAATGAACGAAAGTGTACGATTGTAAACTGCAAATCGAGTTTGAGAACAAGCGTAATGTAATTCTTATTTTCTGCTTATTTATTATATTCATCGTAGTTGATCACTTGAAGAGATATTACTGTGAACGACATTCGTGATTTGAAAGCATATTAATTCCACACACTTAATTAAAATCACGTGACGAGTAAAACATTAGGCTAGGAAAACGTTGTTTGACCATGCTGCTCAAATTCAAGCAGAGTGAATTCTGAGAGTAATTTCTAACAGTGAGTATTGGTCGATCTCAGAAATTCATCATCAATATTGTTTTTTGCGAATTGAAAGTGAAGGTTTAGCAACCACCGCGATCAGGTTAATTTGTAAACAGATCAAACGAGTTCATTCTCAACGTAATATTTGAACCTAATTCAGTTAAGATCAAACAACCACATCAATCATGGTCTGTTTGAATTGTTTTTACTTCGTTCAAATCAGGGTAATTGCAGTTATTTGACTTACTTGACTTAATCCCTTGAGTTCCTGGAGGAACATAGGGCCTCGGCAACTTGTCTCCATTTTGGTCTGTCCATAGCAGCCAGTTTGATGTCGTTCCAGTTACGTCCACACTTGCGGATCTCCTCTTCACACGAGCGCTTCCAAGATAGCCTTGGGCGTCCGACCCGTCTCTTCCCGATTGGGTTCCATACCAAAGCATGACGCGTGATGCAGTTAATTAGCTGGTCTAAATCATTCTTCTTGATAATTATGTTATAACATAATTATTGTTTCAGACTTCATAAATAACTGTATGCAATAAACCGTTAGGCGATTCGGAGAGAAAAGAAAAAGTTTACCAATCTA
>JACCGJ010012574.1:0-20727 GCA_013407085.1 Atriophallophorus winterbourni
TAACACTAACCATAGATGGAGTTATGATGTTATATTACATAAGAAGAGAACAGGAAAACTCATGTAGTGTAAATCGTATCAAATTTTGGGTTGTCCCTCAAGTGTTTGTCCAAATTAGCTTTATAAATATCCAGGTTGGCTGAGTGTGTAACAGTGGAGGGGAGGGTGTTCCATGTGAAACTTACACGTACAGCATACGAATATCTGCGACAGTTCAGTCTTGAAGTGGGAATAAGCACTGAAAGTTCGTGTTTCCGACTGGCACGGGGTGGCGAGCGTGTGAAAAGTTTGGACAAGGGATGGTTAGGGACGTGCATAATATTGTACATCAGTATGAGGTCACCTCTTGGTCGACGACAGCGAAAGTCGAAAAGATTGAGACTCCTCAAACGTTCTTCATATGGTTTAGCAGCTAGTCCGGGTACAAGCTTTGTGGTTCGGTGGTAAATACGCTGCAGAAGATTGATGTCTTTATGAATCCAGGGTGACCAAGCCTGAACAGCGTACTCCATCGCTGGTCTCAGATAGGTGTTCTTGATACGGGGCACCGACTGATTGGAGAATCTGCCGAAAATTCGTCTCAATAACGCCAATACTTGTGACGCCTTTTTGTATGCCGCTTTGCACTGCAGTGAAGTCTTCAGACTTGAACTGGTCCAAACACCCAAAGCCTTCTCTTCAGTTGTCCAGACGAGTTGGTGGGACCCAAGAGTGTAGTTGTAATTAACAGTCTTTCCAATGTTTAACGCCTTGCACTTTTGGAAGTTGAATGGTAGTTTGTTTCTCAAAGACCAATCGTGCAATGTGTTTAGATCCTTCTGCAAAGTTTCAGTCATCATTTGTACGTATGCTTCTCCAAAGCTTTATATCGTCTGCAAATAACATAATCTTGCATTTAACACGCTCGGGAATGTCGTTTGCGTAGATCAAAAACAAAATCGCTCCGAGGACCGAACCCTGGGGCACTCCGCTCGTAATTTTGAATGGTTTCGATAAGGCGCCGTCAACTCTGACTTGGGCACTCCTGTCGCGTAAATAGTTTTCTATCCAAGCAAGAAGTTTTCCTGTTATCCCGTGCAATTCAAGTTTCTGGATTAAAATATTATGATTGACGCGGTCGAAAGCCTTTGACATGTCTAAAAAGCATGCGTGGATGGAGTAACCATTGTCCACACACTCAGTCCAGTCGTTTAAGGTGAGCAAGAGGTTATATAGACATGAGTGATGTTTCCTGAAACCGTGCTGTTCAGTCGCAAGCAGTCTATTGTTTTCGAGATGATGGGTGATCTTTTCCGCTACTAAACTCTCTAGCACTTTAGAAATTACTGTCAACAACGTAACTGGTCTATAGTTCGCAGCGTCAGATCTACTCCCGCCCTTGTAGATTGGTGTGATGATGCCAGATTTCCATTCCGCGGGAACGATACTATTTTCGAGCGAAATTTGGAATAATGTGCTGAGTGGACCACACAATGAGGATGCGCATCGTTTGAGGATAAAAGGAGTGATTCCATCTGCTCCTGGTGACTTTGTGGTATTCAAACGAAGAAGTTTGAGCATGACACACTCATTGTTTATTAAGATTTCATTTAGTATTTCATTGGAAAAGCCAATCGAATGCGGCGTAAAATGCACTGATTCCTTGGGGCCAAAATCTTTGCAGTAGTAACCTGCAAGAACTTCGGCAGCCTCGAACGCAGTCGTAGTTAGACCATGAGGTGTGCGTAGTGCTGAGATTCCAGGCTTAATTTTTGATGTAGTGTTAACGATCTGGTACAGGACTTTGGGGTTCCGCTCCATCATGGTCAGTAGTCTTGCCTGATGAGACTGCTTATCCTCGGTGATAAGAGAGGTGACCTTGTTCCTCAACAGACGATATGTTTCCGAATTATCTGGCATCGGATTGTGGACATAGTTTCTCCATGCATCGTTGCGTATCTTAATCCACTTCCTTGTGCGGCTTCTCAACGTGAAGGTAAATCGTTTTTTCGCTGTCTTTGGCCCAAATCTGGAATGTAGGTTTATTTCATCACACAGCTTCTCTTTGAAGTTTACCCAAGAACGATGCACGTCCGTGGTGTCTGGTTTCCAGTCAGAAATCGTTCGAAGAGCATTGTGAAGACTTCCAATATCCAGTTGTAGTTTTGTTTTGTTGATATCATTCGTTCTCTCAGCTTGACAAACATAATCGAATAAGAGGACCAGGTGGTCGCTAGAACCCAATGGAGTTTCGTAGCTCAGGTTTTCGACAGCATGTTCCACATTGAAATAATAGTTAAATCGTGTTAGACAAATCACAACTACGCACATGAGATTCCTGTGAAACGATCGTTTTTTATAATGTTGACTTTCCTTGAGAGTCAGCTGCTTACACATATAGATCCGATTTAGGATTAACTTTTTCAAATTGTCGCAAAAAATTGTCCATAAACAAAGAAGTTCAATAAATGTAGTTGTGGAACAATATGAAATTGCACGTTCTAGCCTACCTATTAATGTTCCGACTAATCCATGTCTGGGTGTAGTAAACATATGCTGGTAACCAAGCGAATGTAGCCACTGATTAACAGGTGAACCAGAGACGTCGTTCGCGTTATCATAGTTATGAGGCTAAAATGTTCGTAACTAGAGAATTTTTAATTTCGACTTTGGTTTAGTAATAAGATATACACCTGGCCATATGTGGTGAGTGTTTTATTAACAATCAATAATATTCAATCATTAATAATCAATAATACTGCTGTTCAAATGATTGATATGGCGTGTCCATATTAGGTTACCAACTTATAATTTGTATATAACTTTTACAACATCCCTGACTATTGTTCCTGTTAACCAATCCTCCATATTATATCGCATATTCCGTACATAAACTCTATTCCAAATATTAAACATTCTTCGTTTTGCACCATGATATTTGTTAAACTGATGCTCCATCTTACGACTGTATTTTGGTTGTCGCACAGTTACTGGTTTCAAGGCATCAAATGTCTGCCTTAGATTCCTTCCTAAAAATAGTTCTGCTGATGACCTGTTATCGTCTGTGGCATGTATCGGCGTTGATCTGTAAGATGATAAGAATGTGTCCAAGAAATCGTGATACGTTTCATCTAACTTTGCTTTGGCTCTAGCTCGCTTTAATGTGTTCACAAACCTTTCAACCTGTCCGTTTGACTGGGAGTGGTAGACATGTTTTATTTCGCACGATCTGCGAAACTGTTTAAAAACAGAAGATGTAAATTGTGAGACGTTGTCGGACACAATCGTGGATAGCACCGATTGAGTTGAAGCAACTCTCATTAGAAACACTTCGGGCCACTTTGATTCTGCATCAACAATGACGAAGTAATATATACCTTCAATCAGACCTGCAAAATCGAAGTAGATTCGTAACCACGCCCCTTCTGATAATGGCCAAGTGCTGAGCTCACATAAAGGGTTATCGATGCTAGATGGTTCGCAGATAAGCAGAATTGGAATTCCCATAAATCAAGTTTATTAATCCGGTAAATTCCATGAACATTCAAAAAATCGAGTTCGGTAATGTAACAATAATCATTTGAATGTACGCCACGAAATAAAAAGTTACATTGCAGCTTACCTACGAAACATAACTGCTTACCAGATGCTGATATGGCAGTATGGATTGTTCCTTCATATTTCGGGCATCCTAATTGTTGCCACGTTGCGTTGGAGATTATTATAATGTCAGAAGACGTATCTAGTTGCAGTGTTATCAGGGTCCCGTTGATACGAATGCTTATGTATTTCCTTTGACTCTCTGTGTTTAAACCAATGGTTGTGAAAACCAGATTTGGCATGCTTTTGTTTCTTGTGCTATTCGGTTTATTTGTCATTAGCTTTGAAAACTTTTGCGACACACTTTCTTTATATGACCAACAATTCCGCAATTGTGACACCTGTATTTCATATATCTGCAAAACCGTTCATAGTGCCATTCCATTTTTCAATTCAATATTAATGGTCCAAAAAGCATATAGCTTGACAAAAACCACAGAATAATATGGGAATTACGAATAACATGGGTAGAAAAAAAGGGATTTGTTTGCTTAGTGAGCAGTTAAGGAATCAAGAAAAATCCATTGGACAAAAACTGGTTTCAAAGTTCAAAGCTTCTATGGTGTAAAATATATGGGTTCAATGTTTGGATTGGTCAACATGAGATTGTCCAAATTCGATTTGAATATATCTAAGTTGGGTGAATGTGCAACATTACAAGGTAGGTAATTCCAGGTAAAGCATACACGTACAGAATAAATGTACCTTCGACAGTTTAGTCTCGAGTCGAGAATATGTATTGTATAGTCGTGACTTCGGCTGGGTCAGGGTGGTAGTCGCGTGAATAGTTGATTTAGGGGATGGTTGGGGGTATGCAGTATATTGAACATAAGTATCAAATCACCTCTAAAACGGCGGTAGCGAAAGTCGAATAGATTGAGACTTGCAATGAGATCTTCGTATTCTTTGTGCTTTAAACCGCGTACGAGCTTGGTGGTCCGATGATATATTCTCAGCAAGATGTTGATGTCCTTCTCTAGCCAAGGTGACCAAGCCTGAACCGCATACTTCATTGTTGACCTCAAGTACGTATTAATTATTCGATGAACGGTTTGCTTAGTGAAACTCACGAACACGCGTTTTAGCAGTAGCAGTACTCGTGAAGTCTTTTCATAGACAGCTGTGACGTTATGTGACGGTATCAAAGTGCTGCTCACCCACACACCCAAGTCCTTCTCCTTGTCAGTGCTTTCAAGAATATAGGAACCAACAAATCAACGCATATGAATCTTGTAGGAAAAGTAAACAAATTTTCATGAAAGTGGATAACGTTGTACGACCACTGAGACGCATTTGTCTCGTTACATGGTATGACCTGCATTCCACATAGACTGTCTACATTTCTATACCCCAAAGTAGCTACAAGTCTGGGTTACACATCACGCTGCCTATGCACTGTGCAATTGTCTGACCTACTTGACATGTCAATGCATTCGTGTAACGTTTAAATTATGATACAGATTTCCCTTATTAAACGGAAAAAATCTCTAAAAATCCCGCTCACTTTGGTCACTTGCACTGTACTATTTTCTTTTGCTGTTCAAATTTTGATAGGCGCTTAATACGCTACCTTGAATTACCCCACTTTTAATAGACAGGCTGTAAGATCTGTAACCATTGACTACAATAGAGGGTGTATTAGGGTCTGTAATTCTTATTTCTGCAGAATTGGAAGTTCGATTCTGAGTAATAAAATCTACTTTGCTTGTTGAGTTTTCTAAACAAGATTCAAATAATCTGCTAAGTGATTTTGCCTTATTACAAGTGTTTAGTGCTCTATTTTCTGATGATTCCAATGTATCGTCGATAATAAGTTTACGGTCAATCAATAGTTCATAGGAACCTAAACGAGCGAAAATATTATTCGTGTTAATTGAGAATGCAGCCCATTCCTTTATTTTCTTTTACATTTTCTCTAGCATAGTTTATTTTATGCGATTTTTAGAACTGCCAGCTCTGTCAACCAAACCTATAATTTGCAAATGAAATTTAGAAGATATAATTGGATAATCATTGGAAAGAGAGATTTGGGACCAGTTTTCTCTCCTTATAAGTGTTGAAAGTAGGTGCCAGTCTTTGTAACGGTAAAATTTCTTGACCTCTTTTGTAGGTTTATAAGTGCATGAAAGATGGAAATATAATATTCTATGATCCCCATTAAAGAAAGAAAGCAATATTAGCAAGTTAGTTGGATCTGTATTCGAATTAAACACTAAGTCAAGAATGTTGCCTGTTTGTTAGTCTATCAAAAAATTGCGTGTAACCTAGTTAGTCAAGAGTTTTCATAAAATGTGTATGAGAGATAACTTTTCTGCGTTCTTGCCGGTACAAATTAGGCATGAAAGATTCGCCGGCTATAAGTTCATGGCGTGCAGGATGAAAAGACGCTTCGGTAAAAGCTTGAGTTGAGTTTCTAGATTAGATAAAGTTAAAGCTGGTGGGTAGCAGATGTAACCTATTAAAAGATCTAATGTAAGTAGTTCTATTCATTTTGAATCTTCATGTTCCATTAATCTCGAATATGTTATTTTATCTTTAAATCTTAAATGCACATAAATAAGGCAACCGCTACCTCGTTTTAGAGTGCGGTTTTTTCTGGTAGTTAGGTATCATGAGTTTAGAGTCAGATAGATCATCACGAGTCCAAGATTTAGGTATAAGAATGATGTCGACAAACTTAGAAGAAACGTATGATTTTAGTATATGGATTTTAAGTACAATTAATCTAGCATTGATAACAAGCAAACGAACAACACAGGTGTCTAAAGTTAAAGGCTCTGTGATTCGACAGTTTTCCACGCTTACAGTTCAGTTCATATGTTTTGAAAAAAATTCGTAATATGATTGAAGTATGGTTCATAAGTGGAGTGAGATACATTCAAGGTAATTCAAGGTTTTTAATGGTCTGAAAAGCAACAAGCTTAACAACAACCATAGGATGGTAAAAAATGAAATCTAAGTGTATAAACAATATAAGAACAGTATATGAGCAGTATATGAGTGTTCTGGAAACGAATAATGCAATACAAATTCGTCTAATTTCGTTTTAAAGTCATTCAAGATAGTGGCGTGAGCAACGGTTGAAGGTAAACTGTTCCAAGTAAATCAGACACGGACAGAGTAAAAATAACTTTTACAGTTCAGGCGGGGATGGGGTACAACCAGCACATATTCATTAGTCCGATAATTCCTCGTATTCCTTCGTTTGAATAAATCCTGTAAGGGATGGTTCGGGGTATGGAATGTTTTGTAAAGTAAGATAAGGTCTCCTCTGATTTGTCGAAGGTGAAAATCGAACAGATTCATTTGAGCTATCCTTTCTTTATATGGTTCGTTTCGGATGCTGAGAACTAGTTTCGTTGAGCGGTGATAGATTCGCTGCATGAGTTCCACATCCCTCTTGAGCCACGGAGACCATGAATGC
The DNA here is from genome assembly GCA_013407085.1 of Atriophallophorus winterbourni. NCBI lineage: Eukaryota > Metazoa > Platyhelminthes > Trematoda > Plagiorchiida > Microphallidae > Atriophallophorus > Atriophallophorus winterbourni. The sequence goes on from JACCGJ010012574.1 coordinate 7,004, forward strand.
ACACCGTATTCTATGACTGGTCTCAAGTATGTATTCGTGATCCTTGGGAATATCTTGGGCGAAAATTTCCCAAATACACGTTTGAGTAGATTTAAAACGCGTGTTGCTTTTTTGAAAGCACTGTTAGTTTGAAGTGATGTTTTTAAACTGGAGCATATCCAGACACCCAAATCTTTTTCTTCACTGCAATTTTCAAGGACATGCGAACCTATGTGATATGCGAACTCTACTCGATTCCCCACATTTATGATCCTGCATTTGTTGAAGTTAAACGGCAGTTTGTTCTTCAACGACCAGCTGTGAAGCGTATCAAGATACTTTTGTAATAGCAGACAGTCTTCTAGACTACGAATGCTACGCCAAATCTTTATGTCGTCCGCAAATAACGGAATGTTACATCGAACAATTTCCGGTATTCCATTGACATAAACAAGAAAGCGGATCGGACCAAGAACTGAGCCTTGGGAAACTCCGCTAGTTGCTGCAATTGGTTTGGATAATGCACCATTAACACGTACCTGGTTGATGCGATTTGTTAGGTAGTAATTTAGCCAATTCAGCAACGTTTCAGCGATACCAAGCCTTTCAAGCTTCTGCAGTAGTATGGAATGGTCAACACGATCGAATGCTTTTGAAATATCCAAGTAGCCCGCGTGTATTGCTTGTCCTTTATCTACCGATTTTGTCCAATCATCTAGCGTTACCAGTAAATTAGACAAACAGGAATAATTTCGTCTGAATCCATGTGGATTATAAAATAAAGGTTTGGGTAAATAATGATTATAATGGGATGGATATTGTGTAATGGTCGCTGAATTATAATACGAATGAATATTACAAAAAGTATACGGGGAGCTGGTGAATGATGATACTTCTGCTTATATGGTGGGTGGTTACTCGTTAGGAAACAAGAAGAAATTCAAATAAGGATTTCTAGATTCAGTGAAACCTTTATATCATTAGTTGTCTTCATGCGTTGTCGGTATTTTTGCCTAATTACTGCCTCTCTGAATGTATTAGGATTTGGAAAAAGGGTTCGTGTTTTTCTCATTATAGGTAAACGAGACGAGCATATAGGCAAGGGCTGTTTCACACATACCACGAATATGAAGTGTAGGTGTTGAACTTTAAGAATTATTAGAGTTAGTTTTGGTTACAGATTCACATTGCATCTGTTCATTCTTTTCTGAGGTAATGTTACTTATAGTGGAAATAATAAATTTGCGTTATTTTATATTTGAATTTCCGTTGCATGTGCGTCAAGTTGGGTTTCATGGCCGCATTCGAGAACCTTGGTATAATTTTCAAAAGGATTTCATTATCAAGTAAATGAGATGTAAAACTCTTATCTGAGAATTTTAATAAAACAGGAGCCCGCTGTTTAATATTATTTTTACATAGTCGGACTCAAGTGAAACATTTTATTGTAATGCCATATGAAGAAAAAGAAGCAAGACGAAAAATGGCTTTATTCGAGTACACGAATTTTCAGAGAAGAGGTTAATTTTCAATTTCGTCTAGAGGGTAATTATCTGCAACGCCAAAGATGATAACATTCTTCGAACGAGCTTCTCTATGACATATTTCTGTGCCGATGGCTTCTATAAATTTATTAGCTTGGGTCAATATATCTTGGTCCATACCTATTTCAGGGTTCATGAGTAACAAAAGATGCTTTAGAGAATTATAGGTGGAATTGCATGTTGCCAGTTCGTTTCTGATTTCCCAAATACTTTCGAATTAAATTTGTTTATTTTATTCAGGATGACTGCAGTGTGACTGTCCACTCTTGCATTGCAATTGATTGGCGTATATATTTAACAAAAATTTAAATTCGAGAATTTATTAAGATTTTGGAATGCACTATTCATCAGATTTATTTTGTAGATTCGACAGATATTATGTTAATGAAATTCAAGTGAAAAATGTATAGAGAATACGTTGAATATAAGTAGCATAATAGTAATAAGTGTAGTGGGATCACGTACCAAATTCGAGCAGTCTGCGACATTGTATTGTGCAACGATTGCAAACATAACTTGTATCAGAACGCAACTGGCCTGGATCCTGATGAAAAATTTGATCTGTATGACGATAATATGAGACTTAAAAAAGCCTATTCTTCGATAACCTCTATGCACTGATAATTGAATAACTGAACATTCCAATAACATAAATGTGTAGATCAACATATTGTGGTGCTCACATTCCCAACCACAATTTTTGGTACTTTGTGAGCCTATTTAGCAGCGGCATTCACGTATAACTTTGTTAATTTAGAGCGTTTATGTGATTTACGTGTTTTCCCGCTTAATTTCATACATCTAATGTTAAACTGAAGGAGTAACGCTTTGCCGCGCAAAATACGATCTGATTTCAGAAGTGTGCGCGACTACATGGTTCCGATGGAACTAAACGCTCTACCACATACAGTGATAGTCGGAGCTAACTGGAAATTAGCTGTCTACTCAAATGCCTGAGGCGGTTGTTAACTAAAAGTAAGAGAGAATCGAGATCGGTACTGTGGCGACGATTGTCTGACGTTCTCGTTTTGCTAGCTAGAATGTTTGCTAATTTGACTTGAATGAAAATACGAATGACATAATGATAAAACATGTTTATGAATAAAAGTTTCCGTAAGGCATGTATTCACTGGGTTATTAATCCTAAAGTCAAAAATTTAATCATTTATTAGTACTTCTAAGCAAACTACCTCTCCTAAGGTGGTGAATGGAGCAAGATATTCAAAAAAGCGTGCAAACAAGGAGGCGGAAAAATTGCATCCCCTGAGAATGTACACATATTTAGCCAGTTACCTCTTCCTCCAAAGCAAGCTTCCTCTCTTAAGGTGGTTAACGTAGCCAAAACTCCGAAAAGGCGTATAAAAAACAGTAAAGTCACTACTCAAAGGAAGCAACATGGAAATGTTGCTGGCTAACCCGAACTGGATCAAATAATCCAGGAATTAAACGGTTTGCGTGAGCAATTTGAGGCACTTCACGGCAATTCTTTTTCTTCGAAAACTAGAACCTGAAATGTACTAGTTTTTACCTGAGCAGAACCCTCAATTGGGAAATCAAAAGAGATTTTGATCGCAGATTTATCAGCGATCTTATCCTTATGGTAGGTCTGAGGCCTTCTACTCGCACGGTGCGAGTTCACCGTATAAGGAGATGGAAGATGGATAACCGCCCTAGGCCAATCCTGGTAGAATTGAAATACAAGGCGGGTCGGGATGCGTTATTGTCTAGGGCTAAATACATCGCCAAAACAACTCTAGACAAGCTTTAGGTTAAGCCGGACAACCCTCTCTGTCATATTACACAAAACTCTTACGATTCAAATATAAGAAACCTAGCGTTTAGGACATCTGCTATCCGTAAGCCTGATGCCGATCAAAGCGCTACCACTTCTCAGCAAAATTGATCACGTAATGATAAGCTTCGAAGCGGTACTGCGTTTTCACAAGCCTATTGCTCGCCCTAGACGTATTTTCAGGCTTGTAGATAGGGGAATTTCTCCTACAGAATTCAAAATCTTTCTTTAAGTTCTCTAACGATTTCAGTGTCAATGGAAACTGGGATAGAATTTCAAAGTATCTAGAGGAGTTGCAAGACAAGCACGCTCCGCTGCAAGTCGTGAAAAAGCATCATAGGCCGCCCTGGTGGACTCCTCGAGTTCGTCGGTCTACTCGTAAACGAGATCGTTTATGGCGGTAATATAAGCTATCTTTCACTTCTGGTTCTTAGGTCCGATACGAAACCGCTCGGTACGCTTGCGTTAGAATAGAGCGTTTGCTCAAACAACAGTTTGAGTTATCCTTAGATAGTATGCTAAATCTGTTATAACTGTGGGGTGTTGCACTGGCCCAGCCGTCAGTCAGGAAACACAACCGAACTCGAACTCGGGTATTGGCTGAATGAATAAATAACACAAATTTGTACAGTGAATGCTCATCAAATTATGCACGAACTATCGATCTTGTTTGATGATTAATGGATAGATCGTTCGGTGTGAATAATCGATTCATGATTAGCGATCAATGTGGTGCACGCGAGGCATGGCACGTTCGCTGCTCCGCAGCACCTCCCTTTTCCGAAGTTTGTTCACGTAGGTTTTTCTGTAAGGGTCGATGTGTGATAATTGAATTGAATTGAATTGAATAACCAACCCAAGAATGTAAGTGAGAAAAAACGACGTTCACTCGAATTACAGTATGTATTGAATAATGTAGCTTTTAACAACAAGAATTTGAATTACGGAATTATTGATCAGTATTGAATATTATTCAAACAACCATCACAACCACCGCAGTTCCAATCATCCTCGGATTTGTTTAATCTTGAATAGGTTTGTAGCATGTTCATCAGAAGCTTGTCCAGTGTCTGCAGGTTGAATTTATTGAACACACGGAGGTTCGAGCGAACCCGAAACGTCATCCACAGTTGCCAACAATTGTATCGCTTCTTCAATGGCAGTAGTCAAAGGTGTTAGTAAGGCTTTTCCTCTAGCGGTTTTGAAAAGTACATTATCTGACGATCTTTTAGATGAGCTGGAAGGTAGTGCTGAATTCGCTTGATAAGATGAGTTCGGTGATTTATTTGAAATGGTATCTGATAAACTCTGAAGTTTGCTAACTTTGAAGCCCCTTTCTTGGTAATGAAAACTAGATTTTCCGTTTGAATTAATGAAAAGGGCGGATGTGGACGTTTTAACAGGATTAGCGCTTGAGTCGGCTGATAGGGAAGTCAGATTTTTATTAAACAAAAGAGCTTTAGCACAAGCAATGTTACTGTTAGAAATCGGTCGAACTGTCTTTCCAGATGCAGTTTGAATATCCATATTAACGGGAGCGTTCTCCATACTATGATAGGATGTATGAAAGTCAACGCTTCGTTTTTCTCCAAGCGGCATAGTTGAGGTATCATCACCATTCGGTTGATACTTTATCTGTTGACCTGCTATAGCATTCTTCGTTATTTCACGATTATGTGTATTATACATGACAGAACTTTCTGTTGGCGACAAATCTGTCGTCGCCACACACGCATCTTCATACTGTTCACAATGAGCTCGAACATCTTTAAAAGAGGGTTTTGGCAGTTTCGAGAGCTCATTCTGCAAAACACTGTCATTTATACCAGCGATTAGACGATCTTTCAATTGCATTTCTAACAAGTCACCGAAGTTGCATTTCGCTGCCTGAATTAACAATTGTAGAATAAAATCCCGATTTCCTTGATTGGACTGACACACCATGGAATGAAATTTTGCACATTCGGTTGGTTCGAAATTTACAGGTTTTACATGTTGCAATGAAAGCGTCCTAAGCGTTTTGTATGGTAGGGAAATGGGCGAATCCGGATAAGCCAAATTTTTTATTAACGTATAAGCAGATTTTCCGACTGAATTTAGAAAGTGAACAGACTTTTTATCATTTTCTGCTTTTGGCCGTGTCATACACCAAATTTCGAATCTTTCACAATAGTCTTCAATTTCTCGAGCATTTGAATTTATGTCGAGAGGTTCCAGACTTGAATTTGCAATGAAGAATTGCTGTTCGCGACGCCAAATGTGATAATTGAATTGAATTGAATTGAATAACCAACCCAAGAATGTAAGTGAGAAAAAACGACGCTCACTCGAATTACAGTATGTATTGAATAATGTAGCTTTCAACAACAAGAATTTGAATTACGGAATTATTGATCAGTATTGATTATTTTTCAAACAATCATCACACGATGTTCAGCCGATTCACGGGGTATCGCATGCGTTGCGATCTTCTCAATGGTTCGCTCGTGTTGGCGTTCGGCTCCGTTATCAGCTCTTTGTCTTGTGATGCGGACTGTGGCAGGCCAAACGTGTCTAGTAATAAGTGTAATGGCGTTTCACAATTTTCAGTCTGGTTCTCAGTAGACTTCGTCTGGCGGCTTTTGATACGATTGATATATCTTGTTTGTTATACTTCCCTAGAACGGACCTCATAAAGAACGGTTCCGACAGGTTGTATAATAACGGCAGACTTCCAGTATGAGCAGTTTCTTCGGAACATGCGTACATAAACCGTATCTTCAGACTTGTAGACTCTTTTGTGTTTAGAGGGTGCGTCGAGGTTTGATTGAGTATCAGGTCGTGGATTAGTATTTGGTAGCATGGCCTTATTTGCTGTTCGTATGGGTCGTCCCAGAAAACAATCGGCTGGTGACAGTTTATTCAGCGTTGCTGGATTTTCAAAATGTTACCTACGAGCAATGCCTCTTCCGAGGTCACCTCTAGAAACAGATGCTGCATTTGGCCCGCCTGTTCCGCAAGCACCAGGTGGGCCTAGTGCGTCACGTCTACGCCCAAATCCACGACCGCCGAATCTGCGAGGTGGTCGACTACTTTCATTTAACCGATCCGTGAACGTAACGTTGATTTCATATTTATCCTCCACCGAAATTTCCTCGCTTTGATGCTTAATCAAATCTTTTTCTTCAGAAGCCTCAACAATTCTGCGGTGTTCAACCATGTTTTTAAAAACGTCTTTTCCATCATCAGCTTTTTGTGTACCCTTCGTTGCAAAAGTAATCACTGGAACCTCTGCACCATTTTCAGCGTGACCGTCCGGAGATTGCTCATTGCTGAACAGTCCAGACCGTTGACTTTCAAATTGACCATATGGTTCTCGGTAATCCGTGTATGCCAAACCACGCCCTCTGAAGGGACGGCCGCGTCCACGACTCTCAGTTTGATTGCAAATGTTACTAAACGGCACATCCCATAACTTCAACATTTCTATACAGTCTATTCCCAAAACATTTGGGCGGTCCTTAGCTGCCACATAGCACACACCAGAACATTGTTGACCTCGAAACTTGAAAATACATGTCAACTCACCGAGAAACGCGAGATTATCTCCTGAGGCGTTCTTAGCCATGCGAGATGTAGACTGCAGTTGTGGCTCACCAATAGATTTCCAAGTTTTTCGTGAGATGATTGTGATATCTGAGGCCGTGTCGAGTTTTATTGTTACCTTCTGGTCGTTTATCTCGATGGAAATATATTTTCGAATACTGCGGAACAATTCACTATTTGTAGAGAATACGGCATTTGACTGTCTTCTGTTAAGGCTTTTCTGGGAATTCGTATAGCCACTATTTTCTCTTTGTCTATAATTCCCATATGTTTTACAGCGTTTTGAGTTAAACGGGCAAAAAAGTGCAAAGTGCCACTGGCCACAATTCCAGCAGGGTGTTCTTGGCTTTGATGAGCTTATTTGGTTGAACATTTTCTGACCGTCTCGTCGGAATTTCGTTATCTTGTCTGAATCATTGGTGAATCTTCCTTAAGATTCATTAAGCGTAGGTATTCTGTCGTGAGCTCTTCAATAGATAGCTAGGCAGTGTCCAGTTTCGACAACAGTCTTGTTCGAATATCGGCATCACTCGAAGAAGTCAATTCGGAAACAAAAATGAGTGACTTGAACTGATCATCTGATATAATTTTTAACTGAAATCGTTCATATTCGCGGTTGATTCGGTCGGCATACGATAAAATGTCTTCATATGATGCTTTGTTTATTTTGAGAAAATTGTACCGAATGTTGAAAAGAGATGATCTTTCGCCGAACATGAATTTAAGCTTGGTAACTGTCTCTTCGAAAGTGAAATCTCTTGGAGTTTTAGGAAGAATGAAGTTGCAATATTGTGAATGTTCTGTAGGGCCAAGCTTTTGCATCAATAATCTGACTTTCGCGTCTTCGTCCAATGCAGAACCATCGACAAGAAATATATCTTCATAACGTGCATTACATGCTCGAAAAGTGATACCGCAGTTTGGGTCATAATTGAATTCTTGGATGCTCTTTGCCAATGTTTCCTTTGAATACGGTTCTGCATGTTCTTGAGTATTCAAATTAAGTTTCCACAAGAAAGCATCAAATAGTTTGATTTGGCGTTTCTTCGATTCTCTGATGAATCGAAAGATTTCTTCATTCGAGCTCATCCCGCAACTGTTTTAAAAAATGTATTTCCGTCGCCAATTGTTATCACTGTGAGGTGTTGCACTGGATCAGCCGTCAGTCAGGAAACACAACCGAACTCGAACTCGTGTATTGGCCGAATGAATGAATAACACAAAGTTGTACAGTGAATGATAATCACAATATGCACGAACTATCGATCTTGATTGATGATTAATCGAAAGTTTGTTCAGTGTCAATAATCGATTCATGATCAGCGATCAATGTGGTGCACGCGAGGCATGGCACGTTCGCTGCTTCGCAGCAAAATCCAATCCTAAAAGATTTTATAGCTACACTCAATCAAAAGGAAAACCAGGGGGAGCATTTGAGATTTTAATCTGGAACACGGAAACGTAGCCGATACCGAACTGTCTGAGGCGACTGCCTTCTTCAGGTTCTTTAGTGGCGTTTAGAGACGGGGTGATTCTTTAAATATTTGGTTTAGCTCGTTTAATCTACTACCTGAAGCTCCTGCCTCTTAGACATTCAAGGCATGCAATACATGATTACTAGATTCAATTCAATTCAATTCAATTCAATTTTAATGGTCTAAAAAGCATATAGCTTAACAAAAACCACAGAATAACATGAGAATTACGAATAACATGAGTAGATAAACGGGATTTTTGGTTACTGAGCCGTTAAGGAATCAAATAAAAATCCATAGGACAGAAACTGTCTTCGAAGTTCAAAGCTTTTATGGTGTAAAATATATAGGTTCAATGTTTGGGTTGGTCGACATGAAATTGTCCAAATTCGATTTGAATATATCCAAGTTGGGTAATGTGCAACATTACAGGGTAGGGAGTTCCAGGTAAAGCATACACGTACAGAATAAAATACCTTCGACTGTTTATTCTTGAGTCGGGAATAAGTACTGTATAGTTGTGACTCCGGCTGGTTCTGGGTGGTAGTTGCGTGAATAGTTTATTCAGGGGATGGTTGAGGGTATGCAGTATATTGAACAGGAGAATCAAATCAACTCTAAGACGGCGGTAGTGAGAGTCGAAAAGATTGAGACTTGTATTACGACCTTCGTATTGTTTGTGCTTAAAACCGCGTACGAGCTTGGTGATCCGATGATATATTCTCTGTAAGAGGCTGATGTCTTTCTGTAGCCAGGATGACCAAGCCTGAACCGCATACTCCATGGTTGGCCTCAAGTAAGTATTAATTATTTGATGAACAGTTTGCTTCGTGAAACTCCGGAACACGCGTTTTAGCAGAAGCAGTACTCGTGACGTCTTTTCATTGACAGCTGTGGCGTAATGTGACGGTTCCAAAGTGCTGCTCACCCACACACCCAATTCCTTCTCCATGTCAGTGCTTTCAAGAATTTGGGAACCAAGCGTGTAAGAGAACTCGAAATGTCTTCCAACAGTCAATACCTTGCGTTTTCTGACATTGAAAGGTTGTTCATTTCTAACTTACCAGTCTTATAAGGCATCGAGGTCCAGCTGAAGCTGTCTGCAATCCTCAGTTGTGCGTACTTATGTCGACAACTTGATGTCAACGGCAAATAACAGGACAGGCTGAAGACAGTGGTGAAGAAATGGGCTAGAACTTTGGCAGATGGAGTTGCTGCGGTTGTTTTTCAATCATGTGTCTTTAGAGCGGCAACTCCTGGTTCCACCCTAGACCGGTTATTTAAATGAATAAATAAATTTTATTCTTGGAAATCCAAGGCATGTTATACATGATCAATAACTTCCGGAAGCTTTGTACAATCAGATTATTGGATGTACATTTGCAAAAACGATTTGTTCAAGGTCATTTGTTTCAGCGGAATTTAACGTTCGATAAATATAAAGGTAACGGTATTTAAAGTTGTTTCCAGGTTATCGGTACGTGATCTGATATATTACGAAAACACTGCTATTGCAAGGAAAAGTCTAGAATGTTTTCGGCAACACTGATGATCAATGGATAAGGTCCATCAAAGATGCGCGAAGAATCTCTTTTGTTGATGTTTCAAACTTTTTCATTATGATTGTTGTAAATAGATTGATCTTTCCTGACCATGAGCCGTTTTCTTGTCCGCTAGGCGAAGGTGGTTTACTCCACTAGTTTCAGGTCTGGGGCCAGTTTCATTTTGGTGCGGATTGAGAATTTTTCTGTGGAGAAAAAAAAACTCAGAAGCGAGAGAATGTTGTTTCGAACGATATGAACGTTTATTTAATATCAATAACCAGGAATGCCATTATTATATAAATCATCAGGTAGAACATTTAAATTAAGTAGATTACGAATTTTATCAACGGTAAGAAATGAAGCTAGATGTGATTTGAATTCATTTAAAGAGGAACTGAGTCTTATATATTTTGGAAGAAGATTCCACAGTTTAGCATATTTAGTCAAGAAGAAACTGTTCCTTACTTTAGTACGAAACCTTGGTAACTTAATAGTTTTTTTTACTGTTTCTCAAGCTATATTTAGAATCATGCCGTATATGAATATTCGAACGTATTTCCATATTATCCGTTGACAGTATTTTAAAGAATAAGATGAGGTTATGCTTAAGTCTGCGAAACCATAGAGGATCGAGTTTCAGTTGTATACATCTTTCTCTATAGGATTGTTTGGTGGTATATCCGATTATTGATTTTGAGAAAGAACGTTGTATCTTTTCTAAAACTATGCTATCGGTTTTATTTATATTAGTATATATTATGTTACAATAGTCAAAGATAGGAATGGTGAATAATTTATACATTTCTAGTTTACAATGAGGCTGAATTATAGATCTGTGTATAGTATTCATACTTTGTCTGGCTTTAGTAATAAGGTGGCGTATCTGTTCGTTGAAAGTGAGTGATGAAGAATATCGAAATCCTAAATCACGCGTGCTGTCAATCATTTGAATTGCGTTATTGTTTAGAAGGATTGAGTTATTTTGTATCGTGCATCTTATAGGCATAAAATTAGATTTTGCTGTTGAGAACGTTAGACCATTATTTTTTGCCAATCTGCAAGTGCAGCTAAATCATTGTTTAGTCGAGCTATATAAGTTTGTGCTTGATTAGCTGGAAAAGTGATGACAACTTCCATGTCGTCAGCGAATAAGAACAGTTTGCTATGCGAAATGACGTTATGTATGTCATTTATATATATAAGAAATAGTAAGGGGCCTAATACGCTACCTTGAATCACCCCACTGGGAATAGGTAGGCTGCGTGATCTACGGCCATTAACTTCAACAGAGTAAGTGCGATCAGTAAGAAAAGAAGTTAACCAGGAGAGAAGATTACCACCGATGCCATATGATTCAAGTTTCGATAATAATATCTTATGAGGAACAGTATCAAATGCTTTAGTTATGTCTAGGAAGACAACTACAACTGCCGAACCTTCCTCTATCGAAGTAGTAATATAGTCGAGGTATTCAAGCTGACATGTAATGCATGATCTTTTATTCAGGAAGCCATGTTGAGCTTTAGAGAAGAAACTTGGAGATAAGTGATTTAAGATAGCTTTTTTTATTATTTTTTCAAGTAATCTAAATAGTATTGCTGTGTGGTTAATTGGGCGATAATTTGATACCGTGTGCTTCGAGCCAGATTTATGTCTGGGTGTAACGAGAGAGTGTTTCCATTCTAAAGGGAAGATTCCAGATTCGATTGAAGTGTTAAATAAGTTCAGTAGAAGAAGTTTGAAATCATCACCACCCATTCTGCAAATTGCGGGTGGAATGCCTGTTATGTCTGGCTTGAGACTGAACGTAGTTTGCTTGCAGACTTCATTATTGACATTCAGATTTATGCATATAGTGTTTAATACACTAGGTGATCGAAATGTTCTAGTCATATCTTGATAGATGGAAGTATTGTAAGTAGTATTAAAATATTTAAGAAATTCTTCAGTTTATCACAACTGTTCAGTGCTCTGTTTTCTGATGCAATCAATGTGTGGTCTAGAATGAGTTTGTGGTCACTCAATAGTTCATAGTAACGTAAACGAGCAAAGATGTCGTTATTGTTAATTGCAACTGTAGACCACTCTTTCATTTTCTTTTCCATTTTCTCGAGCCTAGTTTGTTTTATGCGTTTTCTAGAACTGCTAGCTTTATCGATTAAACTTATAATTTTCGAATAAAATGTTGAGGATATAGTTGGAAAATCATGTAAAAGAAAGAATTGAGACCAATCTCCAATCCTTATAAGTGTTGAAAGTAACTTCTAATCGATGAAACGGTGAAGAGTCTTGACCTCATTGGTAGCTTTGCAAGTGCATGATAGGTGGAAGGATAATATTTTATGGTCCCCATTAAAGGATGAAGGCAATATTTGTAAGTTGTTTGGATCAATATTTAGAGTAAAGACTAAGTCAAGAATGTTGTCCTTTCTAGTTGGTCTATCAATAAATTGTTTGTAACCTAGTAAGTCGAGCGTTTTCATAAAATTTGTATGAGAGCTAACTTTACTTCGTTCGTGCCAGTTCAAATTAGGCATGTTAAAATCACCGGCTATAAGTTTATAACGTGCATGATGTAAAGACGTTTCGATGAAAGCTTGAGTTAATGTATTCAGATTATATGAAGTTGAGCCTGGTGGGTAGTAGATGCAGCCTATTAAAAGATCTAGTACAGGTAGTTCTATCCATAGTGAATCTTCAAGTTCTGTTAAATTCGAAGATGTTATGCTATTAGCTTTAAACCTTGAATGCACATAAATAAGGCAACCACCACCTCGTTTCAGAGTGCGATTTCTCCTAAATACCTGGTAGTTAGGTATCATGAGTTTAGAGTCAGAGTGATTATCATGGGTCCAGGATTCAGTTATAAGAATAATATCTACAGGTTTAGAAGATAGGTAAGATTTTAGTATATGGATTTTAGGTATAATTGATCTAGCATTCATGACCAGAAAACGAACAATACAAAGGTCGGAAGTTGAAGGATTTGGGGTTAGTGCATTAGAAAGTTTACTATGCTTAAAATCTAATTTATGTATTTTTGAAAAAAAGTGGTATTAGTGTTAAAGTATGGTTCATAATTGGAGCGAGAAACATAAGGATTGTAAAATAAAGTTTGGAAAATATAATTATTATAATAAGAGGGATGCTGTGTAATAGTAGATGAATTATAATAAGGTTGAATATTACAAAAAGGTGTAGGAGGAGGTGATGAATGGTGATAGTGTTGCTTATATGATAGGGGTTATTCATTAAGAAACGAGATGAGTCAATACGGTTGTTGAGACTGGGTGAACCACTTATATAATTAGTTGTCTGCATACGTTGTCGGTGAGGTGGTCTGATTAGTGCCTCTCTGTAAGTAGGAGGGTTTGGTAAGAGGGGTCGTGTTTGTCTTAGTTTAGATACACGCTGCGGGCGTAGATGCAGATGTCGAGTTACACTCACACCTTGATTATCAGGTGCTGATGTCGAACTTTGGGAACTATTAGAGTTAATTTCAATTACAGGTTCACATTGCATTTGTTCGTTGGTATCTTAGGTATTGTTACTAATATTGGAGCAGATAACTTTACGTTTTTTATAGTTAAATTTTCGTTGCATGAGTGTTAAGTCCGGTTTTAGGACCACACCCGAGAACCTAGGTGTACTTTTCAAAAGATTTTTATTATCACGTAAATACAACGCAGAACTCTTATCTGAAAATTTTATTTAAATGGGAGTCCGTTGTTTAATTGTATTTTTATGAAGTCGAACTATAGTGAAACATTCAGTGGGGATGCCATATGTCGAGAATATACATTTT
>JACCGJ010012575.1:0-31104 GCA_013407085.1 Atriophallophorus winterbourni
CATGTGTCGCAGGTGTTGTGAGGGAGTGTGATCACCCATTTCTAAGCCGGACAAACGTTTCCGTAGGGTTTGCTCGTCAGTAGATGAAATACGTGAGATAATGGCATGTTTAAGTGCATCGTACGGATTATCGGCAGGGCGGTTGTAAATTAAATCTGCAACCTCCTTTGCGACTGACGATGGCAACATACCAACTACACGATTATACTGGGATCGTTGAGTTTTTACGTGGTAAGACTCGAAAAGTGCTTCGATCTGTGCGAACCAGAGGCGAGGGTCGTTCATACCAAAAGAGGTAAGACTAAAGTGCGACATAGTGTCGGTAGAAATGTCCTCAGATGGGGTATTAGAAAATGCTGATTTAGAATCCATTTAGTAAATGAAAAATAGATATGACAGCAAAATCAAAATAAATGGGAGTATATGGTACGAACGAAAATTTCAAAAAGAAAAATGTTCGGGGCTCACCAATTTGTAGCGGTTGATCCAGCGGAGATTTCACCACTAACAAAGTACGTCTCTGGTTATTGAACGCAATAAACCGGAACACAGTTCTCAACGTAACACGGCATACAAATCCCAAACAATCAGACGATAGACTTGTCCCAAAGCAGAACACGAGCGCGGCGTGAATCGTATATTCAAATTGTGTACATATTTTACATGGTTCATTATAACAAAACAAATGACAAAATATGTAGGATTAATGTAATAAAATATACCATGATGGAAACACCATATGCTTTTACACAAATTAATCTCAACATTGCCTTCGATAAAATATTCTATACACCATTATGTATATAACTGTCTTTTATTTCTCATGAGGCCTAGAAATGTCTCATGTTTTATATTAACGTGCAAAATATTAAAACTCTACCAACAAATGAAAACAACGTAAAAAAAACTATAAAAAACTAAAAAAAACATTATGTTTTTTTAAATGTACATTCTTATTTCTCAAATGATGTACTATTTTACTTTGATGACCTCTCACCGTGCTGGTGAAGAGAAAATCTTTCATTATATTCTAGTGTCTTCGAATAACGAACCATCACTGTAATTGGCTCGAAATCTATCCGCTCGAGTTTTGTTCCGTATGCGATTCATTCTCCTGCAGATAACGAAAATCCGGCTGGTGAACACATTTTGGTTCGATTGGTCGACAATCCTTCAAGCGTATTGGAGCACAGCACCCTATTGCCTCCTCCTTGCTATTAGCCACACCCTCCCACATCCCCCACAATTTCTCAGATTTTCTTATTCCGATGGATTTATGTTCTCTTTTTAATCTTCTTATTCGAACTTTCCGTAAAAACATGAATTTATTCATATATAATTTATTTATCAATTTTTTCATGACAACTTCATTACAATTCGCACCACTTTTTCCATAATTACCTTCCATTTCTGTTCTCCATTTGTTTCTTGCATCCTTGCCATTCGTAAATCTTGACATAATTTAAATGAAATTTTATTTCTATTAGACATTGATAATTTTTTTGTTACCCACTGTATATTAATTTCCCTTATTGAACGGGAAAAAAATGTTTAAAAATTCCGCTCACTTCGGTCACTTGCACTGTACTATTTTCTTTTGTTGTTCAAATTTTGATAAACTGATCATGTATTGCATGCGTTAGATATCCAAGAATATATCATTATTATTATTATTATTATTATTAACTGAACTGAGGAGAACGAGAGGAAAACCACCCTGGTGTAGCGCGTCTATTCGCAAGGATATTAGATGTCGTGACCGTAGCTGGAGGGCTTACAAATTCTGTGTAACTCACATATCTAGACTGCAGTACATACAGACCAGAAATTCAGCTGTTTCGCTGCAAAAAAAAGCTGAAAGGGACTTCCAATCCCGACTTGCCAAAAAAGCGAAGATTAACTTGAAAGCTTTTCATGGCTATGTTCAGTCCAAGCGATAATTAAGAGAAGAAATAGGTACGTTAGTGCTGGACGATGGCAATACGGCTTTGACTGCATCGGAAAAAGCCGATGCGTTGCATTCATTCTTCTGCAGTGTTCATCGGCGGGATTCAGGTAACTGTTTAGAAACTCACGAGTGCAGAGCACCTCCCATTAGCTCGGTGGAGGTTATTCAGGAAATGGTCACCACAGTTCTGTCACAGCTGGATAAAACTAAGTCAGCTGGCCCCGACGGTATACATCCGGCTATTCTTCAACCGCTCGCGAATATAGTTAGCCTTGCAATCAGAAATCTTTTCGAAGCTACCTTACTCCAGGGTATACTACCGGATGATTGGAAACGAGCGGCGGTAATAGCCATATACAAAAGGGTCCCATTTCGGATGTACGCAACTACAGGCCAGTAAGCCTGACAAACATTCTTTGCAAGTGCTGGAAAAAAATCATTCGGCACCAGGTATGAAAACATTTGGTAGCCAATTCCTTACTATCCGATGCCGAGCACGGATTCTGGAAAGGAAGGTCCTGCCTAACCAATCTTCTAAGCTTTCTGGACGAAGTGACATTACGCCTCGATGAAGAGAGAGTAGTCGAAGTCTGCTATCTTGATTTTCAAAAGGTTCCTTCCTACTGCACAAACTAAGTATGTGTGGCGTCACAGGTGACCTACCTCGATGGTTAGACAGCTTCTTAACTAATCGCAATAAATATGTGAGAATTGCAAAGGAGTGCTGACAGGAATCACTGATTCTCAGTAAAGTGCCTCAAAGCTCGGTGCTTGGTCAATTACTTTTTCTTATTTTTGTAAACGACCTGGCAGCGTGCTTAAGTTCACGCTGCTTCCTGTTTGCTGATAATGTTAAGATCCTAGGAACCGACAGTAGAGATACGCTTATCTCTGATTTAGAAAAAGTAATCGAGTGGACAAAGACCTGGGACTTGCCACTAAACTTGGGGAAGTGCTGTCTTCTGACGACTGATTTAGTGACAACCCAACTAGAAGTTGGTGAAGGAACTATCAGAATAGCGGCTGCTCAGAAAGTGATGGATCTTGGCATTACTATAACAGGCGATTTTAAATGGGCTACTCAATGTGCCAAAGCTGCAAAGAAGGCTCGCAGAGAATTGTTCAGACTTCGCTCAGCGTTATCTTGCCGAAAACCTTCAATCTTCATTCCCTTATACAAAGTAGTTGTGCGGCCTAACTTGGAGTACTGCGTTAAATCCTGGGCACCGTACTTCAAAAAAGATATGGCATGTCTCGAAAGGATCCAGCGTCTTGCGACTAGGATGGTTGAGGGTCGGGCAGGTAAAACTTATGAGGCTAGACTCAAGGACATCGGTTTGTTCTCACTAAAGAGACGGCGGCTGCGAGGTGACCTAATAGAAGCCTCCAAAATTCTAAAGGGTCTTACGGGTGATAATATTACTGAAATCCTTACACTTGCACCTAAAGCAGCTAGGGGGTGAAGCAGCAGCAGGGGTAATTCCATGAAACTTCTCAAGAGTAGGCCCAGGTTGCTGGCACGTGAGCACTTTTTCAGCAACCGTGTGGTCAACTTCTGGAACAAGCTCTCAGATTGTATAGTAAGCCTCCCAAATGTGTTGAGCTTTAAAAGGGAATTAGCAATCAATGGTCTATCATATTTCCGCATATTGTCTAATGAAAAAACTCTAAAAAAACAAAAAAACGTATTTTTACATTTTTATCATATCTGTCTAGGCCTGGACAACCTGACAGTAAATTAGCCCACATGCAGTCTATGACTGTGTTTCACTTTACCTCAACTAGGCCAGTGATTTCATACACCACACGTTGTTCACGCATATTATTGCATTGTTTTCTGAATAGCTGACCTCTCACCGTGCTGTGAAAAGAAACCCTACCTCACTTCCCAGATATTCGGAAACACGAACGTGTGAAAATTACGAACTGTATACTCGATATCAAAGTGCCGGGTGCTCAATTGCTCCTTGTACAAGTGAACTGAGTTCACTTGAGGGGATTTAGTCTTAAGGGTAATGCTCCGGGAAGAGCACCTGCCACCGTTCGTCCAGCCCATGTTTGAACGCAATTACTGAAGTTGCCAAGATTAGTTCTGCGGGAAGTTAGTTCCACGCGTTCACTATACGGATGCTAAAGGAGTGCGTTCTGGATTCGAGCCTGGTGTGCTGTTTACTTAGCTTAAAACTGTGCCCTCGTGTACCAACCAAAGGAGAGAACCGAAAGAAGTCATCGAATTCTAAACAACTTAGTCCTTTGACAACCTTAAAGGTCTCTATAAGATCCCCCTAAGTTGCCTCCTCCTAAGTGAGAAAATTCCTAGTGCTAATAGACGATTTTCATAATTGGTGTGTGCTAACCCCTCGATCATGCGAGTGGCCAGCTTCTGTACCTTTTCTAGCTGCACTATATCCTTCTGGTAATACGGCTTCCAAGCCTGAATACAGTATTCTAAATGTGGCCTTACTATTGCCTTGCAGAGGGGCAATAGCACCTCAGCTTTTCTGCAAGTGAGGGCTGAACGTAGTCGAAAGAGTTCCCTCCTGGCCCTTTGAGCTGCAGCAGCACATTGGTCAGCCCACTTAAAGTTTGCGGGGACTACGATTCATAGGTCCTTAGTAGACTTTACTCTACGGAACTCCGTGTGAGATGAGGGCGTAAACACAATCATGTTGCCTGCTAGTGTAGAGAGCAAGTGACTCTTATCTAGGTTAAGGGGAAGGTCCCACTTACCCGCCCATGCTGTTACAGCTTCCACATCACTTATCAGATCGGAGTTATCCGACCTACCGACAATTTTAACGTCGTCAGCAAACATATAACAGGGTAAGCGCAGTTGGCTGGCTAGATCATCAATAAAGATGAGGAACAGCAACAGCCGCAAGACTGAGCCCTGGGGAACCCCACTCGTTACATGCGCACTTGCGGAGTAAGTATCATCTACCCTGACAGTAGAGGAACGGTGGCTAAGTAATGCTCGAAACCAGCCCAGAAGGTTCCCTGATACTCCTATGGCTGAGAGTTTGAGAAGCAAGAGCCTATGGTTGACTGAATCAAAAGTCTTACTAAAGCCGAGATAGAAGACTTCTACAGCTATACCATCATCCATCTTCTTAGTAACCTCGTTAAGAAAGCTCAACAAATTTGTCAGACATGACCTACTTTTTAGGAAGCCGTGTTGTGCGCCATTCAAAAGAGAGTGTTTGGTTAGATATCCACATATTTTATCGGGGATCAATCTTTCCATAACCTTACATAGTACACTAGTGAGGCTAATCGGCCGGTAATTATTGGCCGCAGAGGAAGCTCCCTATTATGGATAGGTACTACAACGGCTGTTCTCCAGTCTGAAGGAAGGGTACCCTGACTGAGGGATGATGTGAAAACTCCTGTGATCGGCACAGCTAACATAGGCGCTAGCAGTCTGATCATTCGTGGATGGATGCCATCGGGCCCAGCCGACGTGTTGTAAGCTAGGCTGGCCAATATATTCTCAACAATGTGTACCTCGAATGTAAGGTCAGTGCAGAGGGGGCGATCAGAGAGTACACATTGGAGTGATGGCGCAGATGCATTCGAGTTATAATCTCGGCGTTGTACGCCTTGAAAATGCGAGGAAAACAATTGAGCCTTTTCAGTGCTTACAATGACGGCTGATCCATCGTCCCTTCTCAAGGTACCTACACCTTTTCGTGTTGACACTTTAGATTGAACGTAGCTGTAGTAACATTTCGGATGAGTATGGGCCTCTTGAGCGAGTCTCATTTCGAAAGAAATCTTTGCTGCACGTATCTTGGAAACAGCTATGTTTCACGCTTCTTTGTAACGGGCCCGAGTCTCACATGAGGGACCACAATATGGTCACTTGCGTTCTGCGCCTTTTTCGGAAGCCGGCATATATTCACAATGATGAGAAAATTCATATCAACTGGACTAAGTTTTCGAATCTTCTCAGAGACAACGACTGGACTGAATTTTTTCTTTCTTCAGACTTTAATCGTATTTCCTCGATTTTCCATGATAACCTCTTAGCATGCCTTCGGAGTTCGTCTACCTCTCATATTAAAAGAAGTAAACATAACCCCATAACCCTTCTCGAAAAAAAGATTGCTCGTCTCTCTACTTCTGCGAATCAAAAGTTTGACTTTTTCTCTGTTATACGCCGACATGAGCTATGTAACTCTCTCCCAGGTATTAAAATTCGCCTCCTAGAGCCCACAATAAGCCAGGCTTTCTCTTTATTCTTCAGCAGCTCATTTATTAATAACATTTACCATCCACCGGCAAACAATAACGTTCTCTCAAATACTATTGACTCCTTTACTTTAACTTCAAAAGGAATAAAAGATATTTCCCGTCGAAGTAAAATTTCTAACAAGCCCGATGGTGTAGGTTTTATATCAGCCATCCAACACAACAGCAGTGAAGATTTTACCTTACTCTTATTTAATCTTTTTAATATTTCTCTCAAATCCGGAATCTTTCCAACTCATTGGAAACACTCGGTTATTATCCCTCGTTTAAAATCTGGTAATTCAAAACTCGTTACGAATTATCGTTGTATTAATCACACTCCTATTCTCTCTAGGTTATTTGAAAAGTTAATAAGGAAATCTTCGTTGGACTACCTCGGCCCAGATGCGTTTTCCCCAGTCCAACATGGTTTCCTATACAAAAAATCTTGTGCAACCTGCCAGTTAGAATATCTAGATCACATAACCAGTTCACTAGACCAAGGATTATCAGTGATTATTGTATTCCTAGACATAAGCAAGGCTTTCGATCGGGTTCCACATACGCTACTCCTTTTGAAGTTATCATATTTACTTACTTTACTTTTTAATTTTGTGCGGCTGGCTCCACGAGTCGATTAGAGTGTGATTGAATCCGCGTCGAGTGTCTGGAAAATTCCTCTTTCGGTCAGCAAGATCAATCGGAAATGGAGACATTTGTTCCCTACCTACAACGTGTACCGTTATCAAGTTTTTGGGGTCATAGTTTTTCCCGTGATATTTTTGGTTTGTTTTTAAATTGGCAAATTAACATTAAACTCAAACTGTTTTAAAACTGCTGGTATTTTGTATATTTTTACCATTTTTGTTTACGAAATACTTGAATTATTCGTTCTGAGCTTATATTTGTATCTTTATTTGGCCGTTTGCGCGCTATTTGAAAGAGTGCGATCACTCGTGGCAGGGTTGTGTGAATATTTGTTGTTTTGGATTCAGTACGAAGCGAGGAATAATTGAGGTTTTGCTATTTCATTGTATAATTATTGTGCGTCAATAGTCCGACTCAGTCTCACGTTTGGTTCGGTCAAGTTTTGGCTGGGATTGGCACGCTGACCAACGTGGATAAACACATTGGGTTTATATTCGCGACTGACTGTGCAATCCTTGACGTTGAACACTCGATTTTCTCCGGACCGTATGGCGGTTACAGTACTCAATTATTCGCTGACAAAGGCGATTTAAAAAGCAAAAATATAAAAACCCAACGGTATTATTTTAACGAATACAGGTTTTTCAATGCACAACACCCAAAGCGTTCCAAGAAACGGAAGTCCAACAACTCAGTTGAGAGCACAATGGAGCCCGCTGAGGCTGCCACTTGAGGCTGCACAGGCGGTTAAAATGGCCGAAATAGCTTCTTCTGCATCTGACGATGCGGATTCACACTCGCAAGATATTGATACCGATCAAAAGGTTGCAAGTTATCTTGCGCATTGTGGGCATCAAAAGGAAGAAGTAGTTGACTACCCTCGTTCGGAGGTAGAAGCTTCTGTTCGTAATAAAAACCCCGGTAGTTTACCACGATCTGATCTTCCAAAGATAGAATTAATGTCTTTTGACGGTTCAGCTAGCACCTACTGGAAGTTTTTTCGTCAGTTCGAGACCTATGTGGAGTCTAGAACTCGTGATGACGGACAGAGGTTTCTGTATCTGCTACATTATTGCCGAGGTATAGCAAAGGAAGCTATAGAAGAGTGTGTCATGCTGCCACCTGAACGTGCTTATAAGCGGGCGAGAGCAATCCTGAAGGACCTCTTCGGGCAACCGCATAAAATAGCAAGATCCATGCTGGATGGACTGTTCAGTGAGTTCGAAGCAGCACCGTACAGTCCGCAACGATTGTCACACCTAGTGATAAAGATGAGTAATTGCCAAATTGCTCTAGAGTAAATGAACTACACTGCGGACCCTAATTCATTGATGGTGCTTGAACGCTTAGTCCGCACACTTCCTCTGTATCTACAGCAGCAGTGGGCTGAGAACGTCGAGCAGCGTACCTGCGAAGACCGAGAGCCAAATTTCGCGGATTTGATGGGCTTTATCAGTCTACGGGCAAAGATTGCTAACAGCCGGTTCGGTCAATTAGTGGAGCAAAATCGCAAGGGTAAGAACGCTTACACGAGTAAAACTGGTAATAAACCAGTCGTGAATAGAAAGCAAACCTTTGCTCAGTGGCGTGCAGACGACACAAAGAAGATTGAAAATCCAGGATGCCCAACCTGTGGGGGTACTCATGGAGTGGCATCTTGCCAAGACTTCATTACTGCCGACTGCGAAACACGTTGGAAAAAGGTGAAGCAGTTTCGCCTGTGTTTCAAATGCCTGAAGGCTGGTCATGACAGAAAATTTTGTCGTGTCACAAATTCATGTCAGGTCGTTGGCTGTAAGGCTTCTCACCACACATTGCTGCATTGGGAACCTAAGGTCCAGTCTCACGTTGAAAGCAAAACAGTGAGCATGACGAACTGTGGGCAAGTTGTCTCTATGGGGGTATTACCTGTTCGCTTGGTAGGACCTGGAGGTTCTTTGGAAGCATACGCATTTCTTGATTCTGGTTCTGATACGACAGTCGTTTGTCGTGAAGTCGCTGAAAAACTTGGACTTGAGATGCAAGCTTCAGAAACTCGCATTAAGACGATGAACGGTACAATGTCCGCTCGCGAGCTTGCTAGTGAGTTCAAGTTGGAATCGCTTAATGGACTGGAGATAATTGACATCAACAAGGCTTTGGTCGTTGATGAAATCATGCCCTTTGCAAACATGCGGCCTCGTTCAAAATTAGCAGGTCGATGGTCCCATCTCAAGGATGTGGTATTTGAGGAAACTGACCGTAAACGCATAGTTATCTTGATTGGATGTGACATCCCGGAAGCACATTGGGCAATCGAACAGCGATTGGGGGCTCGGAAACAGCCATACGCTGTGAAAACCCTACTCGGTTGGGTGTTGTTGGGACCTACGAACTATAGAGCGCATAAAACAGCCCTGGTCAATCTGCTCTCTGGCGGAGTTTGTGAAATAGAATCGCTGTTGAGAAGAATGTACGACTCGGAATTTGAAGATTCGAGTTGCATTAGGAACTCCCCTTCCGTCGAAGATAAAAAGGTACTTCAGCTAGTGGAGGAAGAATCAAGGCTAGTCGATGGGCATTACGTAGTACCTCTTCCCTGGAAGGATAGTGTCCCCAAACTTGCCAGTAATCGGTCAGTCGCGTTCAAAAGGATAGAAAGTCTGAGAAGGCGTTTCCTAAAAGATCCTCAATTTTGTCTAAAATACACAGAAGTGATGAATGCCAACGTGACCAAAGGGTATGCAAGGAAGGTTGGACCGTATGTTGCCGAGAGTAATCGGCCCTTGTGGTATCTACCTCATCACGCTGTGTTGAACCCCAAAAAACCAGAAAAACTTCGGGTAGTACTGGATTGTGCTGCCAAATTTCATGGGTTTTCACTGAACGATATGCTGTGCCAGGGCCCTGATACAACAGCGAATCTGGTTACCGTGCTTTTGCGCTTCAGGATAGGTCAGGTAGCTCTAGCTGCAGACATTGAAGAAATGTTCATGCAAGTTAAGGTACCTGACAAAGATCTATCGGCATTACGATTTCTGTGGTGGGATGATGCGGATGTCGAAAAAGATCCGGTCGAATTTGAGATGACAGCTCATCCATTCGGAGCTACGTCTTCCCCATTCTGCGCCAATTATGCTCTTCGAAAGACCGCAATGGATTTCGCTGGTGATTATGATGAATTTACCCAACGTGCTGTTATGGAAAATTTTTATGTTGATGATTGTTTGGTATCATTTGACTGCTCTATTGTCGCCAAGAAATTCGTTGACCAATGTCGACATATGCTTTCTCGAGGCGGCTTCCATTTAAGGAAGTGGGTGTCAAACGATAAACGTTTGTTAAAAGACCTGCCGAGTTCAGATTGTGCCACATTTACGGTCAATATGAGTAATTCATACGATCATGTGCATGGAGCATTGGGTTTGCAATGGAACGCGGATAGCGACGTCTTTGAATTTCGATTCAACCTACCCGAGAGGCCAATGACTCGTCGTGGTATACTATCGGCTGTGTCATCATTTTACGACCCGTTGGGGCTTTTGTCTCCACTTTGCCTTCCCCCTAAGATGCTACTTCAAAGACTCTGCAAATCGGGTCTTGGATGGGATCAACCTATTTGTGAGGCTGATGAAGTCTGTTGGAACGATTGGTTGCGGTTAGTCAACGTCATTGAGACCGTATCTGTGTCAAGATGTATCAGATGTGCCGATAACAACTCTCAATGTAACTTCGAGCTGCATATATTCGCCGATGCCTCAGAGACAGGGTACGGTGCTGTAGCATACGCTAAACACATTTCAAGTGCAAACGAATGTCAAAGCTGTATTCTTTTTGGAAAATCCAGAGTAGCTCCCTTGAAAACTGTCACTGTTCCCCGCCTCGAGCTCAATGCTGCAGTATTGGCTGTACGTGTCAGTGAGTTGTTAAAGGAAGGAATGGCTGAACTTTTCTCTAAAATCTGTTTTTGGACTGATTCGATGATAGTCCTGCACTATATATGCGACACTACTTCTAGATTCTCTACGTTCGTCGCCAACCGCTAGCGATTATACATACGTATACCGAGTCATCACAGTGGAATCATGTAAATTCAGGTGAAAATCCTGCAGACCTGGCTTCAAGGGGCATACGTTCGAAATTTGAGTTGGAGCGATGGTTGACAGGCCCTGTTGTATGGCCAGAGCGAAAATTTCTGAACCTGGATACAAACACAGTTCATTCTCCGGAACTAGAATACAAAAGGGTTAATATAACATCGGCAAATAGCTCACTAGAATATGGTTTGAATGCTGTCGTCAACTATCACTCTAGTTGGTCGAAGTTGCTCAGGAGTATTGCATGGCTGACAAGGTTTGTTGATTACCTCAAACTGAAGCCACCGGAGCGGAATTCGTTGAGATCACTGTCTGCAATCACCGTATCTGAACTGCGAAATGCAGAAAGAAAAGTAATCATGTTCGTGCAGCAGGAAGTGTTTGCTGATGAGCTTGCAACTATGAAACGAAACAGAACAAGAAGTGCCTGAGGCATCGCAGATTCGCCAAGCTGAACCCGATAGTCCTGGATGGAGTCTTATGTGTTGGTGGACGCTTAAATTATTCCAGCTATCCTGCGGCTTTTCGTACTCCAATTATCTTACCCTCGCGGCATACTGTCACCGAACTCATCATCCGGTATTTTCATGAAATTGAAGGTCATTGTGGCATGGTTCATGTGCAGAGTTTAATACGCAGACAATTTTGGATACTTCAAGGGGGTCGCACAGTGAAAAGGGTGATAGGGAAGTGCACCCGGTGTCGTAAAAGACTGGCAGTCGAGTGTAAGCAGATGATGTCTCCACTTCCATTGGCTCGAATTCAGCAGGGGCTGCGTTGTTTTGAATCGGTTGGTTTGGATTATTTTGGACCTTTCCCAGTCAAACGTGGTCGTTCGATTGAGAAAAGGTATGGCTGTGTCTTCACTTGTCTACGTGTTCGAGCAGTTCATATTAAAGTTGCACACTCGCTCACTACCGATTCGTTCATCATGGCACTGATGCGTTTCGTTAGCAGGCGAGGGAAACCCGTTGAAATTTACAGCGACAATGGCACGAATTTTGTAGGGGCCGTTCGAGAGCTGAAAGAGCACATTCAAAGGCTCGATAACCACGTGATCGCTAATCGTCTAGCTGTTCATCATATCCAATGGCACTTTAACCCCCCTAGTTCTAGTCATAGAGGCGGCGTTTGGGAACGTATGGTGCGTTCAATCAGAAATATTTTAAACGCCATAGTAAATGCGCAGACGTTGACGGACGAAAGTTTGCATACTTTTATGTGCGAAGCAGAACGTATATTGAATGATCGACCTTTGGTGCCACCGTCATTGGATAGCCGCGACGATGGACCTCTGACTCCAAACCATCTTCTGTTGATGGGAAGCAACATGGGGATCCCTTCTGATGCTAGTTTACGTGATCGGTATACGCGTCAGTGGAAGCAAGTGAATTATCTCACTGGGATCTTTTGGAATCGATGGATCAAGGAGTATCTCCCAACCTTGCAAAGAAGGAAAAAATGGTTGAAGCCAGAGAGAAACTTGAAGAAAGGCGATGTCGTACTGCTAGTGAGTGACCAAGTCCCAAAGGAAAAGTGGCCGCTAGGGTTGGTGCTCGAATGTAACGATAGTGGAGATGGATTAGTTCGAAGAGTAACCGTGCGCTCATCTGCAGGAATCCTGGAGCGTGACGTTCGGAAGCTATGTTTGCTAGAGGGTGCCGAGTAGTGTAGCGGTAGGGTGGGGAATAGGGTGTACCTGGGGTGTCGGGCCCGGGGGCTGGTGCTTAAGGTGGGAGGCGGGTTTTCGGATCTGCTGACCCCAGAAATACCACCAAGCATTCAGTCTGCCGGTTGCATGCGAAGACGAACGTTGATTACACTGAAGGCAAATGTTTTAGGTGGGAGGCGGGTCTGCCAACTCCAGAGATACCACCAAACATTTGATCGTCGAGCCGTGGTCATGGGTTGCGCAGGTACACGGGCCAGGTAGCCATGTAGAGGAGAGCTCCGCAGTTCATTGTTTGTGTCTCTACTTGCTTTTCAGATTTTGAGGAATTTTGGTGGGCGGTGTATGAATCCGCGTCGATGTCTAGAAAATTCCTCTTTCGGTCCAGCAAGATCAAACGAACTGAAGACATTTATTCCCACCCTACACCCGTGTTTTTTTATCAAGTTTTTTGTGTCATAATTTTCCAGTGATATTTTTTGTTTGTTCTTCATATTGAAAATAACATTTAAACTAAATGTTAAATCTGTGAGCGTTTTCTTTCCCGAACATTTTCCCTTTGTTTAACTGCACTTCGGTTTCCGCACATTTTGATTTGTCCGTTACCCGTGTTTACCGTTATTGCAAAACGGTACTTTTTTGTGCTCTCAACTGAGTTGTTGGACTTCCGTTTATTGGACGCTTTGGGTTTGCATTGAAAACCTGTATTCGATTACCGTTGAGGTTTGTTATATTTTGCTTTTCAATCGCCTTTGTCAATATAGTACAGCGTTATTTGACGTATTGTTCTGATTTGGGATCGATTCGTAAACGCTCGTCACTCCCGGTAGAAGATTCTCGTGGCTCGTAGCAGGCAGCTAGTTTCCGTGAAAGAAACTATTCCCCAGTGACGGTTTGGTCGCTACAGTACTCAACGTCGAATTCGCTGACGTCAGTATGCCTGTTACCCGAAGTTTTGTGGGAAAGATCAAATCCGCCCAACGATTGGTCGATAATGGAACGGAAGACACCGCAGGTGAGCGCAATCATTGTTCTGTTGTGGGCTCTCGTGGTAGCTTAAGGGGTTCAACGATTGATTCAAAAATCCTTGTTTGTAAGGCTAAATTGCGCATTGAACTCCTAAAACTGGAAATGCTTGAGGCTGCACAGGCGGTTAAAATGGCCGAAATAGCTTCTTCTGCATCTGACGATGCGGATTCACACTCGCAAGATATTGATACCGATCAAAAGGTTGCAAGTTATCTTGCGCATTGTGGGCATCAAAAGGTAGAAGTAGCTGACTACCCTCGTTCGGAGGTAGAAGCTTCTGTTCGTAATAAAAACCCCGGTAGTTTGCCACGATCTGATCTTCCAAAGATAGAATTAATGTCTTTTGACGGTTTAGCTAGCACCTACTGGAAGTTTTTTCGTCAGTTCGAGACTTATGTGGAGTCTAGAACTCGTGATGACGGACAGAGGTTTCTGTATCTGCTACATTATTGCCGAGGTATAGCAAAGGAAGCTATAGAAAAGTGTGTCATGCTGCCACCTGAACGTGCTTATAAGCGGGCGAGAGCAATCCTGAAGGACCTCTTCGGGCAACCGCATAAAATAGCAAGATCCATGCTGGATGGACTGTTCAGTGAGTTTGAAGCAGCACCGTACAGTCCGCAACGATTGTCACAACTAGTCATAAAGATGAGTAATTGCCAAATTGCTCTAGACCAAATGAACTACACTGCGGACCTCAATTCATTGATGGTGCTTGAACGCTTAGTCCGCACACTTCCTCTGTATCTACAGCAGCAGTGGGCTGAGAACGTCGAGCAGCGTACCTGCGAAGACCGAGAGCCAAATTTCGCGGATTTGATGGGCTTCATCAGTCTACGGGCAAAGATTGCTAACAGCCGTTTCGGTCAATTAGTGGAGCAAAATCGCAAGGGTAAGAACGCTTACACGAGTGAAACTGGTAATAAACCAGTCGTGAATAGAAAGCAAACCTTTGCTCAGTGGCGTGCAGACGACACAAAGAAGATTGAAAATCCAGGATGCCCAACCTGTGGGGTACTCATGGAGTGGCATCTTGCCAAGACTTCATTACTGCCGACTGCGAAACACGTTGGAAAAAGGTGAAACAGTTTCGCCTGTGTTTCAAATGCCTGAAGGCTGGTCATGACAGAAAATTTTGTCGTGTCACAAATTCATGTCAAGTCGTTGGCTGTAAGGCTTCTCACCACACATTGCTGCATTGGGAACCTAAGGTCCAGTCTCACGTTGAAAGCAAAACAGTGAGCATGACGAACTGTGGTCAAGTTGTCTCTATGGGAGTATTACCTGTTCGCTTGGTAGGACCTGGAGGTTCTTTGGAAGCATACGCATTTCTTGATTCTGGTTCTGATACGACAGTCGTTTGCCGTGAAGTCGCTGAAAAACTTGGACTTGAGATGCAAGCTTCAGAAACTCGCATTAAGACGATGAACGGTACAATTTCCGCTCGCGAGCTTGCTAGTGAGTTCAAGTTGGAATCGCTTAATGGACTGGAGATAATTGACATCAACAAGGCTTTGGTCGTTGATGAAATCATGCCTTTTGCAAACATGCGGCCTCGTTCAAAATTAGCAGGTCGATGGTCCCATCTCAAGGATGTGGTATTTGAGGAAACTGACCGTAAACGCATAGTTATCTTGATTGGATGTGACATCCCGGAAGCACATTGGGCAATCGAACAGCGATTGGGGGCTCGGAAACAGCCATACGCTGTTAAAACCCTACTCGGTTGGGTGTTGTTGGGACCTACGAACTATAGAGCGCATAAAACAGCCCTGGTCAATCTGCTCTCTGGCGGAGTTTGTGAAATAGAATCGCTGTTAAGAAGAATGTACGACTCGGAATTTGAAGATACGAGTTGCATTAGGAACTCCCCTTCCGTCGAAGATAAAAAGGTACTTCAGCTAGTGGAGGAAGAATCAAGGCTAGTCGATGGGCATTACGTAGTACCTCTTCCCTGGAAGGATAGTGTCCCCAAACTGGCCAGTAATCGGTCAGTCGCGTTCAAAAGGATAGAAAGTTTGAGAAGGCGTTTCCTAAAAGATCCTCAATTTTGTCTAAAATACACAGAAGTGATGAATGCCAACGTGACCAAAGGGTATGCAAGGAAGGTTGGACCGTATGTTGCCGAGAGTAATCGGCCCTTGTGGTATCTACCTCATCACGCTGTGTTGAACCCCAAAAAAACCAGAAAAACTTCGGGTAGTACTGGATTGTGCTGCCAAATTTCATGGGTTTTCACTGAACGATATGCTGTGCCAGGGCCCTGATACAACAGCGAATCTGGTTACCGTGCTTTTGCGCTTCAGGATAAGTCAGGTAGCTCTAGCTGCAGACATTGAAGAAATGTTCATGCAAGTTAAGGTACCTGACAAAGATCTATCGGCATTACGATTTCTGTGGTGGGATGATGCGGATGTCGAAAAAGATCCGGTCGAATTTGAGATGACAGCTCATCCATTCGGAGCTACGTCTTCCCCATTCTGCGCCAATTATGCTCTTCGAAAGACCGCAATGGATTTCGCTGGTGATTATAATGAATTTACCCAACGTGCTGGTATGGAAAATTTTTATGTTGATGATTGTTTGGTATCATTTGACTGCTCTATTGTCGCCAAGAAATTCGTTGACCAATGTCGACATATGCTTTCTCGAGGCGGCTTCCATTTAAGGAATTGGGTGTCAAACGATAAACGTTTGTTAAAAGACCTGCCGAGTTCAGATTGTGCCACATTTACGGTCAATATGAGTAATTCATACGATCATGTGCATGGAGCATTGAGTTTGCAATGGAACGCGGATAGCGACGTCTTTGAATTTCGATTCAACCTACCCGAGAGGCCAATGACTCGTCGTGGTATACTATCGGCTGTCATCCTTTTACGACCCGTTGGGGCTTTGGTCTCCACTTTGCATTCCCCGTAAGATGCTACTTCAGACTCTGCAATCGGGTCTTGGATGGGACAACCTATTTTGAGGCTGATGAAGTCTGTTGGAACGATTGGTTGCGGTTAGTCAACGTCATTAAAACCGTATCTGTGTCAAGATGTATCAGATGTGCCGATAACAACTCTCAATGTAACTTCGAGCTGCATATATTCGCCGATGCCTCAGAGACAGAGTACGGTGCTGTAGCATACGCTAAACACATTTCAAGTGCAAACGAATGTCAAAGCTGTATTCTTTTTGGAAAATCCAGAGTAGCTCCCTTGAAAACTGTCACTGTTTCCCGCCTCGAGCTCAATGCTGCAGTATTGGCTGTACGTGTCAGTGACGTTGTTAAAAGTAGGATGGGTGAACTGTTTCTCTAAAATCTGTTTTTTGGACTGATTCGATGATAGTCCCTGCACTAAATATGCGACACTACTTCAAAGATTCTCTACGTTCGTCGCCAACCGGCCCAGCGATTATGCATACGTATCGAGTCTCACAGTGTAATCCATGTTAATTCAGGTGAAAATCCGCAGACAAGGCTTCAAGGGGCATACGTTTCGAAATTTGAGTTGGAGCGATGGTTGACAGGCCCTGTTGTATGGCCAGAGCGTAAATTTCTGAACCTGGATACAAACACAGTTGATTACCTGAAACTGAAGTCACCGGAGCGGAATTCGTTGAGATCACTGTCTGCAATCACAGAATCCGAACTGCGAAATGCAAAATGAAAAGTAATCATGTTCGTGCAGCAGGAAGTGTTTGCTGATGAGCTTGCACACTATGAAACGAAACAGAACAAGAAGTGCCTGAGGCATCGCAGATTTGCGAAGTTGAACCCGATAGTCCTGGATGGAGTCTTATGTGTTGGTGGACGTTTAAATTATTCTAGCTATCCTGTGGCTTTTCGTACCCCAATTATCTTACCCTCGCGGCATACTGTCACCGAACTCATCATCCGGTATTTTCATGAAATTGAAGGTCATTGTGGCATGGTTCATGTGCAGAATTTAATACGCAGACAATTTTGGATACTTCAAGGGGGTCGCGCAGTGAAAAAGGTGATAGGGAAGTGCACCCAGTGTCGTAAAAGACTGGCAGTCGAGTGTAAGCAGATGATGTCCTCACTTCCATTGGCTCGGATTCAGCAGGGGCTGCGTTGTTTTGAATCGGTTGGTTTGGATTATTTTGAACCTTTCCCAGTCAAAAGTGGTCGTTCGATTGAGAAAAATTATGGCTGCGTGTTCACTTGTCTACGTGTTCGAGCGGTTCATATTGAAGTTGCACACTCGCTCACTACCGATTCGTTCATCATGGCACTGATGCGTTTCGTTAGCAGGCGAGGGAAACCCATTGAGATTAACAGCGACAATGGCACGAATTTCGTAGGGGCCGTTCGAGAGCTGAAAGAGCACATTCAAAGGCTCGACAGCCACGTGATCGCTAATCGTCTAGCTGTTCATCATATCCAATGGCACTTTAATCCCCATAGTTCTAGCCATAGAGGCGGCGTTTGGGAACGTATGGTGCGTTCAATCAGAAATATTTTAAACGCCATAGTAAATGCTCAGAATTTGACGGACGAAAGTTTGCATACTTTTATGTGCGAAGCAGAACGTATATTGAATGATCGACCTTTGGTGCCACCGTCATTGGATAGCCGCGACGATGGACCTGTGACTCCAAACCATCTTCTGTTGATAGGTAGCGACATGGGGATCCCTTCTGATGCTAGTTTACGTGATCGGTATACGAGTCAGTGGAAGCAAGTGAATTATCTCACTGAGATCTTTTGGAATCGATGGATCAGAGAGTATCTCCCAACCTTGCAAAGAAGGCAAAAATGGTTGAAGCCAGAGAGAAACTTGAAAAAAGGCGATGTCGTACTGCTAGTGAGTGACCAAGTCCCAAAGGAAAAGTGGCCGCTAGGGTTGGTGCTCGAATGTAACGATAGTGGAGATGGATTAGTTCGAAGAGTCACCGTGCGCTCATCCGCGGGAATCTTGGAGCGTGACGTTAGGAAGCTATGTTTGCTTGAGGGTGCCGAGTAGTGTAGCGGTAGGGTGGGGAATAGGGTGTACCTGGGGTGTCGGGCCCGGGGGCTGGTGCTTAAGGTGGGAGGCGGGTTTTCGGATCTGCTGACCCCAGAAATACCACCAAGCATTCAGTCTGCTGGTTGCATGCGAAGACGAACGTTGATTACACTGAAGGCAAATGTTTTAGGTGGGAGGCGGGTCTTCGGGTCTGCCAACTCCAGAGATACCACCAAACATTTGATCGTCGAGTCGCTGTCATGGGTCGCGCAGGTACACGGGTCGGGTAGCCAGGTAGAGGAGAGCCCCGCAGTTCATTGTTTGTGTCTCTACTTGCTTTTCAGATTTTGAGGAATTTTGGTGGGCGGTGTATGAATCCACGTCGATGTCTAGAAAATTCCTCTTTCGGTCCAGCAAGATCAAACGAACTGAAGACATTTGTTCCCACCCTACACCCGTGTTTCTTATCAAGTTTTTTGTGTCATAATTTTCCAGTGATATTTTTTGTTTGTTCTTCATATTGAAAATAACATTTAAACTAAATGTTAGATCTGTGAGCGTTTTCTTTCTCGAACATTTTCCCTTTGTTTAACTGCACTTCGGCTTCCGCACATTTTGATTTGTCCGTTACCCGTGTTTACCTTTATTGCAAAATGGTAATTTTTTGTGCTCTCAACTGAGTTGTTGGACTTCCGTTTATTGGACGCTTTGGGTTTGCATTGAAACCTGTATTGGATTACCGTTGAGGTTTGTTATATTTTGCTTTTTAATCGTCTTTGTCTATATAGTACAGCGTAAATTGACGTATTGTTCTTATTTGGGATCGATCCGTAAACGCTCGTCACTCCCGGTAGAAAATTCTCGTGGTTCGTAGCAGGCAACTAGTTTCCGTGACAGAAACTGTTCACCAGTGACGATTTGTTCGCTACAAGCTTACTATGAAACGTTTTTCCCCACTCTCAGCTTAAAGTAACCCTAGACCACGAAAATGTCTAAGAGAAATATGGCTTAAAGCCTACATGCTAAGACGTAACTGAAAAACACACTGCCTGGTCTACCACCATATTCCATGTTGCGAGAGGAATGAAGAAACCGCTGCTCCGGAAATCCAATTCTGCCATAGTCTTTACTTACTTTTAGAAATCATTGTTGATTCTGTAAATCAAAAACTCGCTAGCTACGATCGTAAGTAGTGAATAATCCTGGCAGAATTCATTACAATTTCAGAGGAAATTGCGATTTAAAGTTTGTGGATAGCACGATCTCTGAAGTTGAATAAAGTGAGTTCAAATCCACTGAAAGTGATTTGTTTGAATGACGCAATGGCTGCTTTAAATATAAGTTTTTAAAATGTTTTTTTATCTGGATCCCTTGGTCTAAGTGAGTTCAGAGTATAACGGTTAAACATGAAAACAATGTGACGCATATGCAGGCGAAAACGTTCGCTGAAACGATTAAAAATTGTTGCATGTTCCGAAATCAATCGCGATCGAAATAGAAAACCTGAAACAATTCCCGATGCCGACACTCAAGCTATATCAATTCAAGCAACGCCACAAACCACGCTAAGGATATCACTTATTACTAGAAGCATAACGCAAAACACTATTGTCTATCCGAATCCAGATGAGTCGAGCAAATAATCTCAATTTGCCTGCGTCATTATTCATACATAAAACGATCAAATCCATCGATAAAAGCTCAAAACTCCACATCAACATATTACTCAAACCGTGCAAGATTTTTAATGAATAGATGCCGGATATAGTCTTTTTAACAGAAACGCTGTTCCATGGATCAATGCCAGATAATTAACTCTTCTTCGCCTAGAATGTCATCAATCCTGGGTGACCATTTAGATGAAGGCAGAGAAGTTGCACTATACTTCAATCAGTCGCTTATATGTAGAGTTAGGAACGACACAATTTGGTGCTCTCTGACACTTACTTCGAGAGACGTATGCTTATTAGGGCGGTCCATCGTAATCTAACAACAATCAATGACTTTAACAATAAACCGATTGATGGTTTGCACTTTGTGACAACTAAGTCCGAGTTTCAAGTATTGATATTGGAGGATTTCACAATTCCCCAGCTCTACTCTCGAGAGAATCATCCATCGCTGGCATTTGGCTATGCACTTCAAACCGTTTTGGATTACACACGCGCTTATAACAACGTTCTTGGATTTAATCGTTTAAGGGGCAAACAATTACATCGAATCATACTGCTCTAGAGAATATTGTAATAAAACAGCCAATCGGACGAAGCGATCATGTTGTGTTATAATTCGAGTGCGTTTGTAGCGCAAGTCCAAGCGGTTTCGGGGCAAGATACGTCTGAAGCGTGAACTCAGTTTGCCGATTTTCAAAGCAATGCATTAACAACATTATAATGTTTTATCCTAATAATCATTAGTTGTTTATTTTGAAGCGCGTGAAATGATTACTAGACGAACCTATTATTTTCCTTTCGAAGGAACATTTTCAACAGAACAAATTCAAACTGCCGTCTGAAAGCTTGATAAAACAAGTGCCAGGAACATTGGGGTTTGATAATAGATAAAATCACAGCCGTGCCTTAAGCACAATTTACACAAGTTGGAATTACCGTTATCGCTAAATTTGCAAAGACGAACATTTTAAATATCATTTGATTTCTTGAATGCACCGCAATACATAGCCTTTAAATAAACTCGTAATTTCAAAACGAATATTAAACTAGCAATGTAATGGAAATTGTTTTTGACTGATTGGGGAATCATAATCATGAAAAACGTTACCCATAAACTACTCTCACAGATTCATTACAAACTTCATTTTTTCATGATTATGATTCACCGATCTGTCAACAAACATTTTCCATTACATTTCTGGCAACATGGCAGTATGTTAGCTTATCTGCAGTCTCTGAATTTGCAGCACTTTGCCTGGATCAAGCTTGAGCTTTCAGACCAAACCATTTCAAGGATTATTATCTGATTCCTGAACTGCTAAATAAGCAAACAAATCACGTTATTACTACTGATGTTATTCGCAATTCCCATATTATTCTGTGGTTTTTGAAAAAAGCATATGCTTTTTAGACCAACAAAATTAAATTGAATTTAAGAATGGAGTGATTCAAATGAACTATATAAATTTTGCAACTACTCATTAGTACCAGAATCTTAGAAATATTCTCAAATTTGGTAGCGTATGAAATTCATGTATAACTAGGATTCGTTATAAGAAGCAAA
This sequence comes from Atriophallophorus winterbourni, assembly GCA_013407085.1. Classification (NCBI taxonomy): domain Eukaryota; kingdom Metazoa; phylum Platyhelminthes; class Trematoda; order Plagiorchiida; family Microphallidae; genus Atriophallophorus; species Atriophallophorus winterbourni. The sequence goes on from JACCGJ010012575.1 coordinate 21,799, forward strand.
AGCTTCTGGGCTGATTGCTCTGTTCGATTAGAAACAATCAGCATTCTTGAGGTTAAAAGGTATGTTATCATATGAAAACTTAAGACTTCTAAGAGCAGCTATAAATAAGGTCCAACAGACTGCAAGACGACGTGCAACCAGACAATAACGAATGTCACTTTTTTGGAGCGAAGCGAAGTGCGAAGCGAATTTTCGAAGTGCCCTAACTGCCCTTCGCGATAGCGAATAGTATCAAAGCAAAGCCCTTCGCAATGGCGAAGCGAAGCGAATATTCGCACTTCGCCATAACGAATATTAGCGAATAATCTTCGCTCAACTTCGATGTAACCCCAAAACTTCGTTTTCGACAAAAAACCTTGCTTTAATTTGCTATAATTCGCTAATATTCGTTTAAATTCGCCTTTCTTCGCTGAAATAAAACGAATTCCGAAATAAATTATTTTTTGACCATGAAAGAACTTTTATTTGACAAGAGAGGAGTTTTTCATGAGCTTTGGAATTGTAAATATACAAAACCGTGTTTTCTCAAAGGAAATTAGGCTCCTCCTCTGACTCGTTCTCTGAGACCGGGGTTCTGGACCTAGACCTGGTGCCGGAACTGGTCCGGCTGCCTACAGTCAGAGGGGAGTAGGCCCCCGCCGTGAGCTCCTGGGTGTCGACAAACTCGACATCCTCAAGGTTGGCCTCAGGGTCATCCTGGTCTTTGAGCTGCTGCTGACACTAAGTGCTGGTACCTTCGCCATTGGTGAACTCCTGGATGCGGAGCTTCATCCTCTTCATGTAGGGGAGCACTCTCTCGTAATTGTCATGAATGTGGACGAGCTCCTGTACCCTCTCGTTGTTCAGAAGGCTTCGGGTGGGCTTGGTCACGAGTCCAGCTTCCGAGAAGACCCTCTCTGATGAGGCTGAGGTTGCCGGGATGGCGTAGACCATCCTAAAAGTAAATGAGACAGGTTTAGTATTTTGTATTAGGTTCCATTGGGTACAAAAGTTAAACTAATATATCAAAGTATAGCAATACTACATCTAAGAATAGAAAATAATATATCGAAGTATAGCGAATAATATCGAAGTATGGCGAAGTTTAGCGAATATTATAGCGAAGTTTAGCGAATATTATAACGAAATATGTCGAATAACGAGAATAAATTATAATCCAACGGAAAATAAGTGACCTTTAACTTTGAAACAACTTACTGGGCGACTTTGGCGAGTAGAGGGGGCTTCTTGGCCTTCATCTTCCAGTACTGGAGCACGTCGATGTCCTCCTTTTCCAGGGGAGACGCCATCCATTCATTCATCTCCTTGACATAGGAAGGAACTGGGGATGGTTGAGACTGGGACTGTTCGACGCTGCCAAAGGCCAATTCCGAATCAAGTTCAAGGTCATGGTGCTCTCGGAGAAAACCTTCAAAATCTTGGCAAGCGGGTTCCGGCATCTGAATGGATGGTGGGGCGGCTGGGGCCAAGTTGGCCAAGAGCAACTTGATGCTCTGCTCGCACTCGTAGAAGAGGTGACCATGAGACCTGGTCCTGAGGTACAAGGCCTTCTGAGTAGGGTTCAGGTAGTGCGCAATCTGTTAGAGGTCCACGTTCCTACCCAGCTCGGGAACTCTGATTTTGATCTCCTCCTGAAACTTCTTGATGAATGCCTTGGTGGCAGCCTTAAATTCGGCGAACAGCTTGATCCTGGAGGCGGACATCATGGCAATCTTGGCCATGTCCGGAATGACATGCTGCAATGTGGGCGTCTCATCTGCCTGGAGACGTTTGCTGACCTCCTTGATCTGCTCGAGGGGCCAGAGGATGTCTTCCAGGTCCTGAAACTGCAGTTTGTTTGGAATGAGGGCCGCAAAGTCTGAAGGGGTGTTGAAGACATCATCCTTCAGCGACAGCAGGACCGCCTTGTTCCGGACGATGGGTGTGATGGTCATGCACATTGAAGACCAGCGGATCTTGCTGTACTGAACGATCTTGATGAAGGGAACTGTAAAGGAATGACTTCTGAACTTCGAAGGTATAGCAGACCATTCCTTGGGGGGTTCCCTGAGGCCGGGCAATGGACTGGCCACAATCCTCGACTTGGCAAAGAGCTCGAACTTTTCTTTCCTTCGCACCTTTCTTCACAGCCTCCTTCTTGAAGAAGTTCCAGATCGGTGATCTGGTAGGCTTGTGCCGGTAGGTGGTGTGATGAAAGTCGTCATCATCATCATCATCTGACGGCGGCGGAGACCTCTTTCTTGAGGACTTGGGAGTCCACGGGTCTTTGGACTGCAGCTTGACGTTGAGGGTCGGGCTCCTCTTGGACTTCTTGGCCGAGGCCGAGTCTTTGTCCTTGTCCGACTTGTGGTGCGTCTTCGGGGGGCTCATGATGAAACTATGATGAGACAATTAAATTTTCATCCTATTTATAGCAGACAATAAATAGCAGACAAATTATTAAAGTACAAAAAAGAACAACCCTTTGTCTACTGACCGTAACACTAGTTACCACCTCAAATGTTAGCTTATAGCAAATAAACAAGCAGTCTGTTGCTAACTGGCTTACGTCGGTACTTTCAGTCAGCATCGGAGTTCACTTGTCTGGCGGTGTCTATCAACAAGTGTCAACATTAAAAACAATTCCCGTAGAAGGGTTAAAATATTAAAGTACAAAAACGAAGACTTCGCTTTTAGCGAATACTTCGCTAATATTCGTTTACGGCGAAGTTTAAACTTGCACTTCGTTTTAAGCGAAGCGAAGTATAACGAATTTTTAGCGAAGTTTATTTTTGCCCTTCGCCATGGCGATAGCGAAGCGAATATTCAACAATATTCGCTTCGCTTCGCAACTTCGCTTCGCTTTAAATCCCAAAGCGAACTATTCGTTATTGTCTGCGTGCAACTGACTTTTGGACTGAAATAAACCTCGGTATCCAAAAATTTGCGGATACTGGAAATTTTCACGGTGGGTATGATGGGAGCAAGAAAGCCATTGCTCCAAACAGAATTAAAACGGTAACCGGATCGTCGAAAAAACTCAGCAGATGGAAAAATGGGTGGAGCAATTCTCATCGCTCTCTTCTAGGTACAGTACTGTATTACCGCATGAACTTAAAAAGATTGAGCCTATGCAATTATGCGCTGTTTTTATTGATTGAACGGAGGCATTTAACTACGTCATCATGGAGGGTCTTTTCAAAATGATTGATCTGATACGCTTCCCAAACTTGTTATATCGATCCACTCAGGCATAAAATGCTCAGTCGATTTTAATGGTTACTGTTCAGAAGCCTTTGAAGTTCGAATAGGCTTCAAACGAGGGTGTTTTCTAGATCTCAAAGTGCTCGGCATTTTCTTTGCTCCTAATCTGAAGCACGCTTGCAGGACGATGATAGAAGGAATTTACCAACGCACGCTAAGTGATTGCAATCATTTCAACATGAACTGGTTGAGAGCACAAAGTAAGGCATGGGATGTGCCAACATGTAACCTGATTTTTGTCGATGATATCGTACAATGTCCACTCCGAATGAAAACACCAGTCTCTAATGGACTGTTTATGTTGGCATGCAGAGACTTTTGGATAACAATCAGCATGAGTAGGAACAATTTATTTGTCAAGAGAGTGCATCGCTCCGATCATCACTGTTAGAAACTGTCAGCTTGAACCATTACATCATTTCACATATCTTGGTCGAACTATTGAGGATAACCTCACGCTGGTCACCGATATTGATAAGCAGATTAGCAGAGCAGCTGTCATTTTCTTCCGATTTAACTCTCGTGTTCGGGTTAACCTCAGGTTGAATGTGAATACAAAGATGATTGTATACAGCACTTTCAAACTAAATGGTTTACTGTACGGCAGTTAAACCAGGACAATCCCACACGCAAGACAAGGACGGAAGCTAAATGCTTTCCATCTGTGAATCATCCGTCTTATGTTGAACATATCCTGGATGGAAAAAGTGGCTAATTCTGAAGTGAATTCAAAAGCTGGTCTACAGAGCATGTTGACCCTATTACGACTGTGCCGCCTGTGGTTTTCTGGTCATGTTTACAGAATGGAACATGGATATATTCCGAAAGGGTGATTTGCAATTAGGAAGTCGACCATTTGGCGGCAGAACTTGCGGTAAAAAGACGTTCGAAAAAAGAGATATGTAAGCTTTTGGTATTGACCTTCTGAGTTGGGAAGAACTTGATCTTCAACGCTTATATTGGAGGCATTGTGTAAAACGTCGTCTGCAAACTGGAGAGAAGCAGATACAGCTCTTGGCTTCCGAACGCGGGTTACGCCGCCTGCGTGCAACTGACGCCCCACTACCGATATAACATTGTTGTCGCAAGCGCTGCGGGAGAGATCGTTCATCCCCAATCGGACTGATTAATCAATCAAAAACCTTAAGTATATGAAAATTTACGCGACTGTGATGTACATCCATGGTGGTCAACGATCGTAGGAGGCTAAAACCGTGATATGTCGCAAGGCGGCGCGGTTTGAATTAGATAATCAGTGTGACTGCTCATTAGTATTATATATTTGCAAAATTAAACTGAAAAGTTATATGATGTGGCTAATATTCGAAATGACTGTGAATGGTTAAATTAAGCGGTTTTTGTATGGCTCAAGTGTTGTACAGAAAAAGAAACGCTCTCTAAATCAAAATATCTCCTGTGGTCCAAAAATTATGATTCTATCTTTGCCACTGAAACAGCAATTGGATTCATACTGAGCGCACGGTGAAAATATAAGTATAAATCTTATGAATTAATGCGAACACCTGCGGAAAGACATGGATATTTATAAAGATTACACACACGCAATGAATAAAACATACCTCCGACTGTGTGCTTTAAACCGTGCGATATGTAGCATAGAGCTCTGACCTGAAATTTCGATTGGGAAACAGTAGTCAGAATATTGTATATGAGGATAAAATCGTCACATGCTCCGATGTGAAAGAGTCTTCTGACCAAGTCGTCTGTGATGCTCAACACATCACCTATTTTGAAAACCGTTGGAAAGCTTTGCTGATTGACGATACGGACGGTCTCACTGCAAAATAGTTTTGGACTCATGGTACCTAGGGCTTTTGCGGCGTAGTCCAGAAAACTGTGTACACATGCGTTCATTATTAGAAAAACAAATAAGGGGGAAAACGTCCAAAGATCACCCTTAAAAATCGTAGAAAGCAATATGTGCGTTCATATACAGCGTCAAATTATAGACCATTTTTTAAATTGCTACAATGACAGGTACTTAAGTCCTTTTGTGTAACCCTGTCAATGATCTCCAAGCTAATAGCAGTAATGAACGCGTGACTTTGCGCTAACCTGTAGCAGAAAGCAAGCAACAGTTGTGCTGATTCGCTTTGATATTTTCATGTTTTCGAGGAACATAAACATCTTGCTGTAATTTGGCGTTGAATTTCGTTCATACGGATCACGAACATTATTGGTACAAGCAGTTATCATTTCGACACCGCTAGTAACGACGATTTGCTTCGACACGCGACCAATCATTCATCCAATTGTTCGAGCTAGTCAGCAAATACGTTTGTGAAAAAGGGTTTTGTTGAATAACCGAAAGGATGCTGTACCGTTACTGCTTTTGATTTGGACGAGAGCAGTTCAACCGGCCTGTAATTTCTTACCTCAAAGCAACAAGCAATTGTCTAATAGGTGTTATTCGTCCCAATTACAAATCATTCAGTGACATTCTGATGCACCTCAGGGATAAGAAACCTATATATAGCGTTACGAACAACATCTACAGAGTGAACTGTAAGGACTATTCGGGTGTATGCATTGGGAAGACTTACAGGGGTAATCGCATTTTAATCGAAGAACACTGGAAGCATGTAACCCGGCGTGCGTTATTTGTACAATTGCCTCCTATAGAAACCCGAGAGTACACATCAACCAATCAGGTGTGTGTTCGAAGTGATTTACTACAGAAACCCGAGAAGTTAAGGGTAGACATTATGTGCGGCGTATGTATTTCTGTCAGTCAATAAGAACCGTCGTACGAGTAAAATTTGAGTGATACTGGCGTGAAGATTTTCCTCGTTTCATGAATAAATGAAATTTTTCATTTTTATTAAAAACACGTTAAACATATAAGATTGACAGGCATACAGTTGAATCCCAATGTGAAACAAACAAGCTATCGCATATATAGCAATTATTCTAGATGACCTGAAGAGATAGTAAACAACCAATATTAAACTGCCTATCAACAAGCTTCTTTTCCAGAGCTTAGAACATATATATAAATAGTTACTGTTGCATTACATGCTAACTGGATTAACTTAACCATGGTTAAAGATTCAGGGTGTCCGACGCTTCAGAAGTAGCTTTATATGAAGCGAATGAAAGGTTGCATTTTTCACATCAATATGAAAGTTTGTCGAATCCAGTACATAACAGAAGCAAATGAAGTGTATGGGATTCAAGAATCAAAGCATTCAAGAATTTAAGGTTTAAAACTCAAACGATTTACAACATCACAAGAATACGGCATGAATGTAAATGTGCAAAAAATAATATTTGATGGATAGACAGATTTTTGTCTTATCTGCGAGTAAGATAACTGAAGAGGATTCAACGATCCATGAAAGATTGATAAAGTTAAGTTTGGAAACCACCATGTACCGTATTTTTCGGACTATAAGGCGCACATAAAAACAATACTTTTTCCGGAAAATCGGCAGTGAGCCTTAAATTCCGGTGCGCCTTATGTATGAATAGTGAATGTTCACACTCTGAACATTCACTATTCTTAATCCGAAAAATACGGTAAGTATATTGTCGTAATCGACCACGTATGGTCGTTACATATGACACAACTTTGAAGAAGATAACGAAAGAACTGACCCGGTTGCTGATATAAATAATCCACTAGAATTGATTGAAAAGTATTGGACAGAAGAATGGATTGAATATATTTATGTGCTTGTCAATTGTGATGACAATCCGTATTCGTTTGTACTGTAACAATTGTACCGAATGCGCAGTCATATTTTGTTTCGTTTACACGTTGTTACAGCCAGACGAATTCAAATGGCATGCACTCCACCTACCTAATCAGCTTAAAAATAAAACGGAACATTTTATTCCCAACTGTCACACCTTCTCATCTGAAAGCATGAAATGTTTCTAAAATGTGTCGACCGTGAGGGGTCCATTTCAGACGTTCTGTGTTATCTTGGTTGTGAAAACAATGAATACACTAACGTGTGTGTGTAGTGTAGATCGTGCGGATGGCCTGAGACATGCAATACTTGATAGCGTCGTATTCTTCTAAACCCATGTCTAGATTTCACAACATGAGCTTCTAGCTTGACTGATTCCTCGCCTGTTGTAGCCCATTTTCCACTGTTACAAGCCTCACAGGACATAATTTTACTGTCTCGAAACTGCCAAAAACCAGTTGGGTGCGCAGGGATGTGAGCAAAACATTACTTTGGTTCATATAATATTGGTTTAAAAGCATTACATTGATTACTACTTCGTAGCTAACTTTGAGTTATGTACATGGCTAGAGCAGAACCTCTGTCCTCTTTATCTAGGCCTGAGCAACCTGACAGTATCTCAGCCCACGTGCAGTCTCTGACTTTACGGCACTTTGCCCGGATCAGGCTAGTGCTTTAATACATACAATACATCATATTTTTTGTTGTTGGTCCAAATAACCCACTAGCATGGTTTAGACCTAGGTCAGTGGACGCTATGCCTACAACATTGCTGTAACCACCCAGCAACCCAATTCAAATTATCGCTGTCTAGGACGCTTCACACAGCAGTCAACATGAGCAGAAGTACATTACTAACGGGGCTAATGATCAACAAATAATACATAGGCACACCCGGTATACCCGTTCAGGGCAATGCCATTAAAATAATGGTTAAAAAGTACGCTTGGAAAGAGATAAATTTTTATTGATTACAAATTCTGGAACGCATCAAAATCGACAACAATTATTTCATCTTCAATCGACACTCCCACGTTAGATTCTGTTTCTTCAGATACTTCAGTTAATCCTAAAGGGGCAATCATGTAGGGCGAGATCGGATTGCAGCTGCAGTCGATCACAAAATCACGAAACTCTATTCGCAATTGATTGAAAGCAGCTGCGGACAGCTTACGCTCAGCCTGCTGAAGTACCGGTTGCCAGGCTGAAACCCCGGAATGATGGACGTAAGATGTCATTGTCTGGTCAACATAACCTGAGGTTATTGGCAGCATTTCGTTGTAACATCTTTGCCAACGATTTAAAATGGGATAATTATCTGAAAGCCAATTGGTTAAGCGAATGAATTTCACTAACCCATAGAAATACCTCGTGCGTTTCTGACATACAAAGCATGCCGACAAGGCAGAAGATACTCGATGGAAAATGGACAATCACACTACCAGGTGACTGTAGATACCTTGTATGTCTTGGAACCTTCAGTCACCGCGGATAATTCCTGTATGTGGACGCAAGTCATCAGACGGTTTTGCCGCAGGTGGTCGGTCAGCAATTCCACTGCTTTGGGTACTAACAGGGAGCACATTCCATCAAGCTCAGGGTGCTGAGGAATTTCGCGAGGCCCACGACTGGTAGAGACAAATAGCGCATTCGTGAATCAGGGATCTGCAAATTATCAAAGTTAAGCTAAAACAAACCTGGCATTTGGTGCTGTGCTCCGAATGTAATGGGACGAACCATTGGAGCTTTGAAACCTGGAAATAGCACCTGCTGCTTCAACTAGGGATTCAAATTGTATGGGGTCGGCAACGGTTTCGAAAATTTCTGCAAAGAACTGAACTACCGAAATCGTTAACATATGCTGCGTGTAGGCTATGCAGCGCTTTTTAAAGGACAACCAGATGCCATGATTGGCTTAAAAATAAACGCATTCCTATTCGTAACCCTTGAACGGATTCTGATTGGTCAGCTAATATATACTTGGTGCCCGTGGAAAGTTATTGTAACGGACGCCCAAACTGCGTGTCATTGTTTCAATCCGGTGAGGGGTGACTCAGTGATGTTATTGATCGATCGGTAACTAGCGGTGAAGTGAATGCGTGGGATCGGAGTTAAGTGATCCAAACGATGAAAAGCGAACGAAGTAGGATAAACTGTTGCGATTTCACGATTTTCGATCTCACAGATTTCAAAAGAATATCGGTCGATTCGGAGTGATTTGCTCTTCTCGACGGTATTCGAACAGAAACAATATAACAAAGTACCGGGTCCGTTGCACGCGTGGGTAATTTGGGTTATAATTCGAAAATTTGGATTTTCAAGGATTCAACTTTCGCGAACTTGAAAC